>ML248792.1:0-66651 GCA_005239495.1 Nicotiana undulata
CGCGAGATTGGCTCTCTCACACGAGCAATCGCCTCTTGCGTTAAGAATCGTGAAGAGATGAGATTTTATAGAACCTTGGAAAATGGGGGTTATATTTACTTGTACAGGTCGTTCTTGACAGCTTACGAATTTCACTATTTGATTATGACTTATTTTGTAAGCCAGATACGAGTTTCTCTAAGAGGACGGTTTGAGGACTATTGAAGTGAGAAACTCGGGTTAGACACTTGAAGGTGTCTAGGCCAAGATCTGTACGGTGTTCTATAATTAAAAGAATAAGACACACGCGCCAATATAAGGTGAGAACACCGTAACATGTGTTTCATACCACGTGTGCTATCGACCAATGGGATAATGGAAGAATGAGTCCCCGCTTCTTCATTGTGTGAGATCCCAAAGAAGTTACATTAACTTTTATTGGAATACCCTTTGACCTTTTACTGTCTCTTGAAGTTCCAATCAGTGTTGCTACTTTAGCATGCCACTAATAGCCATGATTGATTCGGCAATGCAATACATGTCTAGGAAAACAGTTGATTTGGAATGGAAAGATTTGAGTAGAAAGGGATGACGACTAAAATTTAGTAATTTAACTTGTATTCATAGGTCGACCATTACACTTACCATGAGGGTATTGGGTGTAATTGTAGATACAATGTTATATGAGAACTCGAGTTTGCCTCTTTCGAGGATGAGGGATCGAATAAGTAGCTACTGCAATAGCAAATGATGTCTGGGGTATTGCGAGTAATAATATCCTCACGCTAGTAGTGAATCCTTTCCATATGTGATTGGATTTCTACATAGAGCTTTAGTACAACTTTAATGAGTTTGAAATACTATAGCTCTTAATGCTCGCAGGTCGCACGAACTATTTGTCTTTATGAACTACGTGTGTTATTGACATAAAATTGGTTCGGGTATAGCCCACCATGAGCGAAGTGGGAGATGTTGGATATTGAGTTTGGATCTCGGGTCGCTCCATGTGGGCTGACCGACCCATTTTAAAGAGATAAGGTAAAAGGAAGTTACCCAATAAAAACCACCCTACACAGTTATCTTTAGTGATGGGGTTGATCAGTTTTTGGAAGTGGGTTAACTTCTCTTTTATATATACGTAAGTTTCCTTCTTCTCAAGAACATAGAGAAAAACAGAAACTTTCTTCTACTTCTGAAAACAAAAATCACACAAGGATAAAAGACACTTAGTTCGTGGAAATTCTAACTTTGTTTTCAAGAGATTCAAAGTTCGATTTGGAGCAATTCTTTTGGTGGTGAGTTCAACGATCTCCGCTGCGACAAAAAGGTACACAACTTGTTGTTCTCATCCCGAGTTTTATTTCTACAGGCGGATTTAGGAAGGCTGAAGGGGTTCACCCAAACCTCCTTTGACGAAGGCAACATTTGTTTTTTACCTCTAAATATTATGTTTTGAATGGCCAAGGGAATTCGGTTCAATTCCCACTAGTTACAATCTTTTTAACTGTTTTTTTCTTTTTTTGAATCCCCTTAGCAGAAATTATGCATCTGCGCCACTGCCTTTGAATTATGGTGTTTCCCTAATCATTCAAAATTACTTCTCGCTTTGCCTCTAACAATCCTTCTTTTTTCTCTCCTTGTTTTGACGTTGGTCTCCTTATGTACGAGTAATTAGCAGCCTCAGGATGTGATGATTAAGATTTATGCTTATAAATTATACAGGTAGATTATACACAACCTACGCCAGTAGTTGATGTAACTCCAGTTCCAAATGGGGATAGCCAGATAGGAACAGTTGGATGTGTAGCTGTGGACAGTTATGGAAATTCAGCAGCAGCTACTTCAACTGGAGGATTAGTAAACAAGATGGTTGGTAGAATAGGAGATACGCCCCTTGTTGGTGCAGGAACATATGCAAATAAACTATGTGCAGTGTCTTGTACAGGCAAAGGCGAAGCTATTATCCGCGCGACTGTAGCAAGAGATGTTGCTGCTCTAATGGAATACAAAGGGCTAACATTGAAGGAGGCAACAGATTATGTTATAAAAGAAGCTACACCAGATGGTACTACTGGTTTGATTGCTGTGTCTGCTGCAGGTGAAGTTGTCACACCATTTAATACTACTGGCATGTTTAGAGCTTGTACTACTCAAGATGGTAATAGAGAAGTGGCAATTTGGTAACTTTTCTTTGTTGTATTTCCTTTGCTTTGTAACAACATTGATGAGATGAGGAGTTTGTGTGTTTCCTCAAAGTTGAGATATTCTAGGTGTTCCCTCCGGAGGCGGAGCCATGATTCTAATCGTTTTAAGTTACTGGATTCTAAATTAATAATTTGTATATATTTTAAGACAAATACAGGCTCAAACTAAAGGTGTTGGGTTGGACGAACCTGTTTCCGACACTCTAGCTCTGCCTTGGTTCCCTCATATTCACTACTCCGTCCGGTTCACAATAAGTGACCAGATTCTTTTTTCATTTTGGTTCAAAACAAATATCCAGTTATGTAATCAAGAAAAAATACAATCAGTCACTTATTGTAAACCGGAGGGAGTACTCAATTTTTCGAATATGAGGCATTGCCTATGATATTATCTAAACTAGAGCTTTGCTCCAAGCATAATATTTTATCGAAAAACTAAGATGACATTTTTACCCTCATCATTTTGCTTACAAATCAAGCTTTGTCTAAGATATATTAGACAAAGAAAAAGCTTAAAGAGCAGGGGTCAGCTTGGTCAGTAGGTACAGTTTGCAAGATAAGTTGTACGTTGAATATCTTGGAGTAGGTACAATTTGCAAGATAAGTTGTACCTTGAATATTAGAAGTAGGTCCAATTTGTTGGCCGGCAGATTGAGGATATTATTATTTAGTCCCCATTGTTGTAACAAGAAATAGAATTAATGAAACCAAGATATCAAAGACTGAGACAAGATCAATACTAATACTTTGCTCTTAAAATACAAGACGACCCAGGTAGTTCTTCATCAAAATCATGGCAGAGGAACCAAAGAAGCTCCCCGATCTTCCTAAAGAATCACCATCATCTCCATTACCCATTCTTGGTTAGCTTCTCTAGCTCTTCTCCTTGTTATAATTTTATATTATGTGTAGTATGTCCAACTTAGAATTATTTAATATTTCAAGATAAAGTCCTTAAGAAGATTAGTACCCGTCTCGTCATCAGTGGTCTTAGCGGAGGTCGATCTAGCCTCTAGGGCGAAATTTATTGGTTCAATAGAACGGAGATTTGGCATAATTGGTAAAGTTGCTGACATGTGATAAGGCGATCATGAGTTCGAGCCTTAAAAACAGTTTATTGCAGAAATGCGCAATAAGACTGCGTACAATGTACTCTTGTGGTCCGGTCCCGTACCTTGTGGTCCGACCTTTTCCCGGGTCCCGCGCATAGCAGGAACACCGGATTGCTCTTTAATTGAACTTATTATTTTCAGCTCCAATTAACTCAAAATATATGAAGAAACAAATATAACTCATTTTGAACTAACTTCACTAGATCGCAGATTTGTTTGTCATCTCTAGCCTTATTTTGTTACAGTATTTAAATTGTGATAATGAAGAAAGTTTTGGATCAGATTGGTAAAGTTCAATAGAACGGAGGTAAAGTTGCTGATATGTAATAAAAAGGTTATGGGTTCGAGCCATAAAAACAGCTTCTTGCAGAAATGCAGAGTAAGACCACGTACAATAAACCCTTGTGATCCGGTCCTTTCCCGTAATCCGCGCCCTTGTGGTCCGATTTTTTTCCGGACCACGCATTAATAGGAGGTTAGTGCACCGGATTGCCCGTTAATTGAACTTATTGTTATCAGCTCGAATTAACTCTACATATATAAAGAAACAAATATAACTCATTTTGAACTAACTTACTCTATATCGCAGATTTGTTTGTTATCTCTAGCCTTATTTTGTAATACTATTTAAATTGTGATAATGAAGAAAGTTTTGTATCAGATTGGAGTAACCCACCAGCTGGGAAAATGTCATGGCCAGAGTTGGTAGGTGTGACAGCAGAGGAAGCAGAAAAGAAGATAAAGGAAGAAAAACCAGAGCTGAACATACACATAATTCCACCTAATTCTATGGTGACTATGGATTACCGTTTAGAACGGGTCCGTATTTTTGTAGATGTATCTGGAAAAGTTGCCCAAGAGCCTCGACTTGGCTAATCCTCTTTCCAAAAATCACTTGTCAACAATGAGAATCAAATGCCTTTTCTGGTTTTCTCTTTGAATTAATGTTGTGCTACTGTGTCTATGTGTATGTTTATGTCTATCCAATCTGGTTTTCTTGGATTATGAATAAACGTTGGGTAAATAAACTATCATGTCCATAGACCATAGTCTTTTGTTTATAAAGTAAAAGCTTCCTTATTGTGTCTATGGTGCTCAGAGGCAGACCTATGATCAGAGTAGAGGGTCGCCGGAGCCGTTAACTTTGACAAATATTCTCTGTGTATATGTATGTACGCATGTATTAAAAATGATCAAATATTTTACGTGGAACCTTAAACTCAAAAGTGAGATGGGGCCACTGGTGGAGTAATTCGCTCATGTGATCCACCATCTTCAAATCATGAGTTCGCCTCCGATAATATTGGGGGCAGTCAAACATCAAGTTTTAGCTGTTTCTTTAGTAATGGTTATGTTCGAATTAAGAACCCGTTTGGACATAAGAAATTTTTACTTTTTTTCAAAAAACAAAATCACTATTTGTTCATAAAATTTCGATTTTCACTTGAAATGCATTTTGGAAATTTTCGAAAAACTCCAAAAAATTATTTTTCAAAATTTTCACTCAAATCACTTGTTCACCTTGAAAATGGTAATTACAATTATATTTGATTTTGTGGTTCTAAAAATATGTGATTTATTTTAATACCAGTTGTTAGGCCATAGATGCTGAGTGTGAGTTAGGAAAATAAGGTAAGAATAAAGGAAAGAAGTGATATGCAAACCAAGCAGTCACAAAACAGGGTCTCGAGCTGGCCGAAGCAGGGCCTCGAGGTCGAGCTAGAATGCTTGATAAAGCACGATTGATGAAGGAATAACAGTGGGGAGGGTATCGAGGATAGCCCTTTATGACCAATAATGAGCAATGAATGAGGAACAATTAATGAACACAATAAATGAAAAACAATAAATCTGTAGAACAAGTATTTGAGCACGTTTAGGTAAGAGAGCAGAGAATGTTCTTGTTCTTGTTCATGTATTGAATATCGTGTGTCCAAAAATGATAAGTGTCCCCTTTATATAGGAAGGGGAATCCCAACATGGTACATGTGTAATTATTACAAAGAAATACAGCTGGTACAACTATTTAATGGTCCGGTACAGACTTGTACTACTCTTGCAGGTGTTGTCAGCCTTAACCACGTGCTCTTGGGAGTTTCCCGTCTTTCCATTACGGTACAACAACAACAACAACAAACCCAGTTTGATCCCAACATGTAGGGTTTGGGGTCCTCGATCTTTATTCTGTCTCGAGGTATGTCGATCCCTCGATATACTTCCTCGAGGAATGCACCTCGAGGTTGATCTTCGGATTCTACTCCGATACTATCGAGGCCGGGCTCGGCATACCTTAGAAACCTCAAAATCGGCCACTCCCGATTTTGACCGTATACAGATAGTCCCCGCGTTTCTTGGAATGAAAAGACAAGAAACGATCTGAATTCTCCAACTCTTCAATGCTTCCAACATTACGTTAGTTACGCCATATCAAGCGATTGATGTGACAAACGGGATGCTCAAAAGTCACGTTCGCACAGCTCTTGAAAAGCCTTCAAATTGATTATGGCGATTAGCTGTCTTGTGGCCTCCCCCAACGTACATGACTGGCCCCTATAAATACTCCTTCATTCGCCCCTTATTTTTCAGTGCATCTTCAAACCTTCAAAAGAGTTCTTCCTACTTCTTTCTCGTGTTCCTTCCCTAATTAAATTTTCTCCTTCCCTCTGAAATCTTTCAGCAAGAATGGCGAAGACCTCCAAAACTGTCCCTCAGGATGATAAACCTTCCTTTTCTTCACGCTCGTCTAAGGGCAAGGCAATAGTACCCCCTCGTCTCGAGGAGTGCATCCCAGGACCCTGTGAAACAACCTCTGATTTCAAGGTTGACAAGCCTTCTTCGAAGCCTGGACAGTGTGAGCCCATGTCCCGATATGTTAGCCTAATAACAGACACCGAAAAGGTGAAGGCCGACTGCCGCTGGGGGGACGGGTGCTGGTGGAGATTCCCTCTCGGGAAGAAGACATAACGACATACAAGGTCGACTTCCTTAGTGTGTATACCTATCCATTTACCCTTGGTCCGGTAGACCCATCCGCGTCGTCGATAGATCCCGTTATCCTTGACTTATGTAGGCAATATCGAGTGACACTCGGCCAAATCCATCCATCATTTTGGCGCATCGTTTATATGATCAGGCATTTTGCAAACAAGGTCAAGGGGATGCCTTTTACCCTCGACCACTTGATTAGAATATACAGTCCCGGACTTTACCGGGGAGGTCTGATTAAACTTCAAAGGCAAGCCTCAAACGTTCTCTTTGCTTGCACCGATAGGTCAGGGAGAGAGGATGGATGAGCCGCTTCGCCCGAGTTAGGACCTCGGATCTAATTTCAGTGGAGAGGATGCCATTCCCTGAAGAATGGAATATGAAACGTAAGTGAATGCGTTAACTAAGTTTTTTCTCTTTCCTTTGGATCAAATTCCCCACGAACTAATTTCCTACAATGATGCAGTTGTTGCGTGGTATCCCGGGGCGGTTAAGGATCTCTCACACTGGGTTGGCCAGCTCCATTCGACCTGCCCGTATGGCACGACCTGGCCAGGGCTAGATGGGAAGCCAAAAATCATGGTGAGTTTTTACTCCTGCTGTACTTGAGCTCCTTAGAAGAGATACCCCGACTGTGTCCTTATTTCTTGTATTTATGTTTTGCGTTTGTGCAGGTCTGGGAGAGGCCTCTTTGATGAGAGAAGCATCTCCCAGGGAAGCGGATACCCCGAAACCTAGTAAAGAGAAGAAGAGAAGAAGGAAATCGCCGTCCGAGTCCTCGAAGCCAAAGAAGGCTAAGGTAGAAAAACCTAAGGCCGATTCAACGACCCTAACTCCATAGGTATTAGAGATCCCCCAAGCTGGAGGCGAAGAGAAAAATGACTCCCCGCTAGCACCTGTCGGAAGAGGAAGAATGACCGTTCCACATCTTGCTGAGCCGATGGCTGTTGAGTCGGAGGCTTCTAAATCAAAACTTATTGTCGTTGTTGTCCCACCTCAGGCCGAAGAGACCCTCGAGGGTGAATCAGATGATTTCCCTGAGCCGGTTGATGGCCAAAATACTCCCCGAGCTGGGGCACACTATGTAGGCGAGCTGGAGGAGCCTAGTTCTGAAGCTCTCCAGAAGCGAGAAAAGGCCCTGATCAATCCAACGGGGTTATTGAAGTAAGTGACTCCTCACCGGGCCCGATATTATCTCTGAGGGAAATATGAGATCCCCAAAATATAGAATCTTCCGGTATGGGGGCGTCCATAAGAGATAAGGACGTGTTTGAAGGACTCTTCACTGGGGTCGAGGAAAACCTCGAGCTTAACGCCTCACTCATTTTCGATGAGGGTCGAGAGGCTTTGCAAACAAGTAATCTCTTGTAGAATATGTTCAGAGCTCTGATCCACATCTTTCTGATTTTGTTTCTTTTGTGCTTTCAGGCCATAGTTCTTTACAATCAGGCTTTTGCCAAGTCTCAGGCCGAGCTGACCCATTACGAGGAAGAGTGCATGAGGCTCTCATCGGAGGCTGATGAACTTAGAGCTCTTTTCACCAAAAAAGAGGAAGAACCCGGTGACCTTCAGGCTCGTTTGGAGGCGGTGTCTCGAGAGCGGTCCGACCTTGCTGAGCAGGTAATATAGTATACAGTCTCCATTCGCCTTTATTTATGCTTACCCAACTTTAGCGTTTAACACCTTTGAGTTAATTTTTTGCAGCTTGAGAAGAAAGATGCCCTGATGAGGGAGGAGCTCCGAGCCAGGGACACCGAGATTCTCAGGCTCAAGCAGCATGTGAATGAGATAGTCTCCGAGAGAGATACCCTCCAGGCGAAGTTGTCCTCGGTTGAGCATCATCTTCAGGATGCAAGGGCGGAGAGTAGTAAGTACAAGGACATCCACGCTGAATCGGTTGGCGCGCTATCTGAGGCCAGGGCTGAAGCCGATGCACTCATATCCTTGTACAAAGAGGATGTTGTTGCTGCAAATGCTCAGGCCAGTAAGGAGTCTAAGGAGGCCGAGCTGCAATTGACCCGAGCCGTGGAGTAGGAGTGGACATGGCCGGTTCGGTTCAATTATGAATATTATCGATTTAGCACATCAGTTATTTACAAATATGATAAACCGATAACCAAACTGATAAGATATTAGTTATCGGTTATCGGTTAATCGGTTATCGATCATTATCGGTACGATTATTGGTTTACTTGATAATATAATTCTATCTAGAGTTAAGCAAAAAGAAACTTCTAATAAATGAAGTAATTTTGGAATACAAACTTACGCTAAGCTTCTAAGAATGTAGTTGTACTTTGAATTTTGAAAAAGAACTTTCAAGAATTGAATCAGAGTCTGAAGAGTGAACTGGAAACTTCAATCTTGAATGCGGCTGGGAAAATTAGGAGAAAAATAGAGAATGAAGCCGTAGATATATTTATATACTTAAGGCTGTAAAATCCTAATTTTGTTAAAACTTATTGGGTTATTGATTAACCTATTAAGAAATTGGGCAAACTGTGGCCCGAACCGATAACCCAATAGTGAAAAAATATAAAACCGTTACCGAACCGTTAACCCAATAACCCGATATCAATACCCCAATAAGATTTTTTTGGTTCGGGATATTGGTTATACCCGATATATACCCAGCCCTACCATGGAGCATGCCCGATTAAGATCTCGGAGGCAGGCTCTCGAGGATATACATGCATGGGGCATCGATCTGTCTGCTGAGATCGAGAGGGTGAAGACCCTAGAAGAGAAATACGCAACCATGCTTACTTCTGAAGGTGATTCGAGCAGTGGCTCAGAACATGATGAAGATGAAGGCGAGGTCCCCGAGGAGGAAGAGGTCGTCGAAGACCCTGGGGCCGAGGGCCGAGCTGTTGAAAGCACAACCTCCGAGGGAGCCATTTAAGGCACAACCCCGGTGGTAGATTAGGTTTTTATTCATTCTCTTTTTTGTGTAAGGGCTCCAGGCATGAGCCTTGTAAATAAACCCCTGTGAACCTTCAATATATATAAAAGCCTTTTGGTTTTCGTCATTTCTTGTCTTTCCTTTGCTTTTTTGGAATAGACTGTGATGTTTGTTGGTAATTGGTCCGAGATTTTGTACTTCAAAATAAACCCTTGGGTTTTTGCTCTTGATGAGCAATCGATAATGGTCGATAGTTGACCGTTTGGGGCTCAGTTCCCGAGTCAAATTTTGAATTGAGCTCATCGATCCTTAGGGTTTTAAATCGGCCTTGAGGACCTTTAGGCTGGCCCTTGGGCTCTTACGCATTGGCCCTTAGGCTCTTTTTAGATCGACCATGAGTCTCTTTATATTGGCCCGGAGGCTTTTAGGCTGGCCCTTAGGCTCTTACGCGTTGGCCCTTAGGCTCTGTTTAGATCGGCCCTGAGGCTCTTTATATTGGCCCGGAGGCTTTTAGGCTGGCCCTTAGGCTCTTACGAGTTAGCCCTTAGTCTCTTTTTAGATCGTCCCTGAGGCTCTTTATATTGGCCCGGAGGCTTTTTATATTGGCCCGGAGGCTTTAAGGCTAGCCCTTAGGCTCTTACGCATTGGGTCGATGCGACCTCTAATGTAGCTATAGTTTTCCCTCGTTAAAGACTTTTAAAGTTTTCTGTGTTCGTCCGACTCTTCGAAAGCTCGTCAAGAACCTCGATTATGAGCCGATATATGACGATAAATGAGCACCTCGGGAGGTTCGCTCGAAGGCTGAATTTTTGACCCCTTTACTTGGAGGCTGATTATTTCGAAGCCCTTTTATTGTTTGGAGTTGATATGATCGAAGCTCTTTTGCTTATGCCGAGGATAGCCTAATTAACCGGTTCTTTTTGAAGCATTTGAAGGCCTGTAATTTTACGACGGCGGTCGAATGTCTCCAAGTCGCGTTAATTCAAACGGAACCTTTTGATATGACCGTAGTCTTTATGTTTGGTCGTAGACTTTTAGTCCCTGAGCGAGAAAGCCCCGATGTCTATATCGAGGGTATGCCTTTTTAGGGGTATTACAAGTTCGAATATATAGCCTTGACTTTAATATCGGGGTTATGACCTTTTTAAGGGTCTTACAAATTCGGACATGCCTTGCTTGAGGTTTTACAGGTTCGATGTTGCCTCGTTAAGGGCTTATGGGTTCAACGTCGCCTCGTTTAGGTCTTACACATTTGGTGTTTCCTCGTTGAGGTCTTATGAGTTTTGATGTTGCCTCGTTGAGGCCTTACAACTTCGATTTTTTGGTGGCACGATGAGCTGGTTGTCGATGACAATTCCCGAGTGCTCGAGGATTTCTGGCCTTTGAGTCGTTTCTTGTGAAAATAGCAAACTTTTTTTTTGAAGCGCAAAACGTTTTGTTGAAAAATATACTCCTTAGATTACTTGTACAAGCATACATGTTTTCACCATTGAGGGTTCGGTTATTCTATGCGGAGACGGTTCATTTGACCGTTTGGTCCGATACATTATTCTTCTGTCGAGACCCTCTTTAACCTATTTCAATTTCTTCGAGGAGATGATCTCCTGGGGGGATGCCCCCCAGTATTTGAGGTTGATTGAAGAGAAGACTTGATTATTTGTTGAGTTCTCCTTAGGTAGCATATAGATGTCGCCTCATTAAAAACCTTACCGGTAAAACCCTTTTGGGATAAAACCCGATCGAAGGGAAAAAGAGCGCAACACATGCTTTAAAACCCAAGGTTTTCGAGTTGAAGGATGACTCTGTATCTTCCATCGGACACCTGTAAATATTTAGTGTGAAGCACAAAATGGAAAGGGAGAAGGTTATACCTTAGCAATAATATCTTCCATCGGACACCTGTAAAAATTTAGTGCGAAGCACAAAATGGAAAGGGAGAAGGTTATACCTTAGCAATAATATTGTTTAAGCATTTATATGTTCCAATTGCTTAGAAGTTGCTCTCCTTCCATGGTGCCGAGTTTGTAGGACCCTTTGCCGATTACTCCGAGGGCGCAGTACGGTCCTTCCCAGCTTGGGCCTAGATTCCCTTCATTTGGGTTTCGATTATTGAAGGTGACTTTCCTTAGGACTAAGTCCCCCGACTCCGAAATGTCGGAGGTTTGTTCTCCTGTTATAGTATCTTTCGATCCTTTGTTTTTGGGTGGCCATTCGGACCAGTGAAGCTTCTCGCTCTTCATCTAACAGTTCGATGGTTGTATTCATGGACTCATTGTTTGAGATCTTGGTGGCATGTCGAAATCTGGCGCTTGACTCCCCGACCTCGACCTGTATCAAAGCCTCAGACATATACACCAAAGAGAATAGCGTTTCTCCTGTGCTCGATTTCGGGGTTGTTCGATATGCCCATAACACTTTGGGCAACATTTCTCTCCATTTTCCTTTCGCATTTTCCAACTTATTTTTCAAGGTTTGAATGATGGTCTTGTTTTTGGACTCGGCCTGACCATTTGCACATGGGTGGTAGGGCGTTGACAGGATCCTTTTGATTTTATGATCCTCGAGGAACTTTGTTACTTTGCTTCCAATGAACTGCTTCCAGTTATCACATGTTATCTCGTAGGGGATCCCGAATCGACACATGATATGGTCCCAGATGAATTCGATGACTTATTTTTCACTTATCTTCTCAAAGGCCTGCACTTCCACCCATTTTGAGAAATAGTCCGTCATAAATAGAATAAATTTAGCTTTACCTGGTGCCATTGGTAAGGGACCGGCGATGTCCATTCCTCATTTCATGAATGGCTAGGGCGATAAGACTGAATGTAGCTGCTCACCGGGTTGGTGAATCGTTGGTGCAAATCTCTGGAACTTGTCACATTTTCGGAAGAATTCTTTGGTGTCCTTCTCCATGCTGTCCCAATAGTAACCTGCCCTGATCACCTTTCGAATTAAAGAATCGGCACTAGAGTGATTTCCGCAGGTGCCCTCGTGAATTTCTTGGAGCACATAATCAGTGTCCCCCGATCCCAAGCATATTGCTAGGGGCCCATCGAAGGTCCTTCTGTATAGATTTCCATTTTCATCGAGAGCTGCTTTGGTCCACAAGGCCCTCGATTCCTTTGGGTCCGTGGGTAGCTTCCCACTTCCGTACTTGTTTCTCTAATCCCATGTCAGACTGGTGGAGTTGATCTCGGCATGGCCTTCTTTGATCATCGATTTAGATAGCTGAACAACTGCCCCGGGGAGTATGTCATCTTCTTTGACGGATGATCCCAGGTTTTCGAGTGCATCGGCCTCGCAGTTTTGCTCTCGAGGTATGTGGACCTGAGTCTATTTTGTGAAGCGATGCAAAGTGACTTGAAGTTTGTCTAGGTATCTTTGCATCCTGTCTTCTCGAACCTCGAAACTTCCATTTACCTGGTTTACTAACAGAAGGGAATCACATTTTGCTTTGATGACTTCTGCTCCCAGGCCTTTGGCCAATTCGAAACCTGCAATCATAGCCTCATACTCGGCTTCGTTGTTAGTCAACTTTGCAGTTTTTATAGATTGTCTAATCATGCCGCCCGTAGGTGGCTTCAGAACTATGCCGAGCCCGAATCCTTTCACGTTTGAGGCACCATCGGCGAATAGGGTCCATACCCCTGATGATGTGCCCGTTTTTAGTAAACGTTCTTTCTCTACCTCGAGCACAAGGGCGGGCGAAAAGTCGACCACGAAGTCCGCCAAATTTTGGGACTTGATAGTCGTTCGGGGCTGATATTCGATATCATAACCGCCGAGTTCGATGTGCCATTTGGCTAGTCGACCCGATAATTCGGGTTTATGCAATATGTTTCGAAGAGGATATATTGTTAAAACACAAATACGATGACATTGAAAATAAGGCTTTAATTTTCGAGATGCACTTATTAATGCAAGAGATCATTTTTCTAAGTGCGGATACCTGGTTTCGGCATCTTCCAGGGTCCGAATTACATAGTAAATAGGGAATTGCGCACCTTGTTCTTCCCAAACCACAGCACACCACTTACCACTACCTCGGATACGACTAGATATAAGTACAGCGTTTCATCCTCCTTCGAGGTGTGGAGTAAAGGTGGGCTGGATAGATATCGCTTCAACTATTCTAAGTCATGTTGTCATTCCAAAGTCCTTTCGAAGTTGTTTTTCTTTTTGAGTAAGGAGAAGAAATGGTGACTCATGTCCGATGACCTTGAGATGAATCGACCCAAGGCCGTTATTTGCCCGGTCAGCCGTTGTACGACCTTCACATTGTTTACCACCATGATTTCTTCGATGGCCTTTATTTTGTCGGAGTTGATCTCGATCCCCCTATTTAACACCATGAAGCCTAAAAATTTGCTCGAACCTACCCCCAAGGCACATTTCTCGGGGTTGAGCTTCATGTTGTAGCTTTTAAGGATGTCGAATGTTTCCTGTAAGTGAGTCAAATGGTCCTTTGCGCGCAGGGACTTAACTAGCATATCGTCAATGTAAACTTCAATGGATTTGGCTATTTGATGTTCGAACATCTTATGAACTAGGCGTTGGTATGCAGCTCCTTCATTTTTAACCCGAAGGGCATTACATTATAGCAGTATGTACCATACTCTGTGATAAATGAAATCTTTTCCCTATCATTGGGGTTCATCTGAATTTGATTATACCTGGAGTAGGCGTCGAGAAAAGTGAGGATCTCGTGGCCAGCCGTGGAATCAATCAAGCGATCGATGTTGGGCAACATGAATGAATCTTTAGGGCATGCTTTATTTAATTCTTTATAATCTACGCACATTCTTAATTTATTCCCCTTTTTAGGAACTACTACCACATTAGCCAACCATTCAGGATAATTTACTTCCCTAATAGACCCTATTTTTAGGAGTTTCGTTACCTCGTCCTTGATGAATGAATGTTTTACCTCGGACTAAGGTCTTCTTTTTTTCTTCACCTGTTTGAACCCAGGGTTGACGCTTAGCCGATGGATGGTTATTTCCGGTGGGATCCTTGTCATGTCTAAATGGGACCAAGCAAAGCAATCGATATTGTTAATGAGAAATTGAATGCGTTTTTTCCTGTGTTCGGGGGTTAGCCCCGCTCCCACGTATACCTTCCGATCTGGGAGATGTTTGATCATAACAGCTTGCTCCAGCTCTTCAATCGTTGATTTTGTTGCGTCCGATTCTTCGGGGGAAACGAAGGTTCGAGGAGTGAGGAAGTCTTCTCCATCGCCCTCGGGGACCTGTTTGTCCTCAAGGTCCTCTGAAGTGGAGGGTATGGATGTTGGTTCCACGTCGTGTACCGCGAACATCTCCTTTGCCGCATGCTGCTCTCCGTACACTGTTTTTACACCGTCTTTTGTTGGGAACTTCATCATCTGATAAAGAGTTGATGGTATTGTCCTCATGTTGTGTATCCAAGGCCTTCCAAGCAAGTCATTGTATCTCATGTCACCTTCAATGACATGAAACTTGGTGTTTTGAACGGTTCCGACCATGTTGAGAGGGAGGACAATTTCCTCCTTCGTTGCCTCGCTTTTCATGTTGAATCCATTGAGGACTAGAGAGGTGGGTATGATTTGATCGAGCAGTCCGAGCTGCTTCACCACCTTCGACCTGATTATGTTGGCCGAGCTACTTGGATCCACGAGCACACGTTTAATTTGAATGTTATTCAAGAGAAAGGAAATTACCGGTGCATCATTATGTGGTTGAGACAAGGTCTCATAGTCCTCTTCACTGAATGTAAGGATGTCCTCGAGCATATAGCTCCGAGTTTGCTTTCTGTTGCGGCGGATACACTTGTTCGTTTGATCACGGATCCTTGGGGAACGTCGGTTCCTCCGATGATCATGTGAATAATGTGTTGAGGCTCTTTTTGTTCGTTCTTCCTCTTCACCTCTCTTTCTCAAAACTGTCTCTTGGCTCGATTGCTGAGGAATTCTCGAAGATTCCCTTCACCGATCAACTAAGACACCTCCTCTCAAAGCTGCATACAATCCTCGGTCCTGTGACCGTGGATGCCGTGATATTCGCACATTAAGTTGGGGTCCCTTCGGGAAGGATCTGACTGCGCGGGTTTCGGCCACCTGGTATCTCTGATCTTGCCCATAGCTGATACGATGTTCGAGACATTGATGTTGAAGTTGTATTCCAATAATCGGGGTGACTCCACCGGCCTTGAATGTCTGTCAAACCTGGTTTTGCTCATAAGTTCCCGAGAATTCTGGCCCTGAATTATCCTCGGGTCATTTCGATGTATATCTCGTCTTGGAGTGTCTCTCCGGTCTTTGGCATATGGCTGATATCTTTCTTTGCTTGATCTCGGCTCCCTTTATGTAGACTTTGATTCCTTAGCTAGGAGCATGTTGGGGTATACTGAGCCTGAGGGGGCTCCCAATTGGTCGTCCTCGACCCTGATCTTTGACTGATACCGGCTGTGGACATCCGCCCAAGTTACGGCGTGATACTCAACCAAATTCTGCTTTAGTTGCTTCGAAGCTATGAAGCTTCGTTCATTCATTCCTTGAGTGAAGGCATGCACTGCCCAGTCATCGGAGACTGGTGGTAACTCCATTCGTTCCATTTGAAAGCGAGATACAAATTCCTTGTAGCGACCTTGATGGCACCAACATGTGCCTTTATAAAAGAGTCTGCTAGCATGGCAAACGAATCTATCTAATTCGGGGGTAGGTTGTGATACCACATCATGGCCCCCTTTGATAGCGTTTCTCTGAATTTTCTCAACAAAACGAATTCAATCTCGTCGTCCTTCAGGTCGTTTCCTTTTCCAGTACAAGTGTAAGCAGTGATGTGCTCATTGGGGTCCGAGGTCCCGTTATACTTTGGGAGATCGGGCATTCTAAATTTCTTCGGGATGGGCTTTGGAGCCGCACTTGATAGGAATGGATTTTGCATGAACTTCTTTGAATCTACACCCTTCAAAATCGGGGGTGCGCCCGGGATCTGGTCGACCCTCGAGTTATAGGTCTCCACCTTTTTGTCATTAGTTTCTATCTTCTTTTCGCCTGATTCAATCCTCTTTGTGAGGTCCTCGAGCATCTTCATAATAGCGGGGTCGGCTGTTGACCCGTTATTGCTTGATCTCTCTGGTGCCTGTTCGACTCGGGGAGCCGTTTTTGGTGCCGCTGTGCTTGGAGTTTTTTGTTGACTTTGCAGCTAAGCAATAGCCATTTGTTGTGCCTGCAACATTTCAGAAATGACATGAAGGCTAACTTCTCTTTCCTCCCGAGCTGGAGTTTTCTGCGCTTCGTGTTGGCTTTCCCGGCGTACGCTACCGTCGGTATGAGAGCTTATATCGACATGTTGGGCATTGCGTGAGCCCACACCCACGGGGATTGGTGCTAGCGCTATCTCAGGGTTTTGTAGTGGTACACCGACGCCTGAAACAGCTACACCGTTCTCTCCATGATCCTCGGGATCGTTGTTTTCATGTGCATTCACTGAGTTAGATATTTTGACCTGAAATCAAAGTTTCTTGGATAAGAAAAAGCGTGAAGAATAACTTGCGTTTTCAGTAAACCAATACTAAAACAAGCAGTATTATTTTTATCCCCACGGTGGGCGCCAAACTATTTACCTTGAAAATGGTAATTACAATTATATTTGATTTTGTGGTTCTAAAAATATGTGATTTATTTTAATACTAGTTGTTAGGTCATAGATGTTGAGTGTGAGTTAGGAAAATAAGGTAAGAATAAAGGAAAGAAGTGATATGTAAACCAAGCAGTCACAAGAGAGGGTCTCGAGCTGGCCGAAGCAGGGCCTCGAGGTCGAGCTAGAATGCTTGATAAAGCACGATCGGTGAAGGAAGAACAGTGAGGAGGGTATAGAGGATAGACCTTTATGACCAATAATGAGCAATGAATGAGGAACAATTAATGAACACAATAAATGAAAAACAATAAATCTGTAGAACAAGTATTTGAGCATGTTTAGGTAAGAGAGCAGAGAATGTTCTTGTTCTTGTTCTTGTATTGAATATCGTGTGTCCAAAAATGATAAGCGCCCCCTTTATATAGGAGGGAGAATCCCAACATGGTACATGTATAATTATTACAAAGAAATACAACGGGTACAACTATTTAATGGTCTAGTACGGACTTGTACTACTCTTGCAGGCGTTGTCAGCCTTAACCACGTGCTCTTGGGTGTTTCCCGCCTTTCCATGACGGTCATCGATATTTTTGTCTCGAGGTATGTCTATCCCTCGATATACTTCCTTGAGGAATGAACCTCGAGGTTGATCTTTAGATTCTTCTCCGATACTATCGAGGCCAGGCTCGGCATGTCGTAGAAATCTCAAAATCGGTCACTCCCAGTTTTGACCGTATACATCACTCACAAAACTTAAAAAACAACCTAAAATTAAACACAACTCTAAATTTCAAATACCATTTTCACTTGAAAAAAATTTCAACATATTTTGGAATTTTACTATTCTTATGTCCAAACGCCCACTAACTTGCACGCACCAAATACGTACTGTTTCGCATAAGCACAAGTATCATGATTGGCTTCCCGTAGCGGCTTATCATGATTGGTGACTTGCGGGGACGGATGGTTCGGGATTTGGAAATGTTTAGAATAGTATAAGTACACTTGGTTCCTTAAGGTTGGCTTTTAAAGCCAAGTTTGACTTCGGTCAACATTTTGAGTAAACGACCTCGGAATCGAGTTTTGACAATTCTGGTATCTTCGTATGATGATTTTGGACTTGTACGTATGTCCGGAATGGGTTTTGGATGACCCGGGAGCGTTTCGACGCCAAATAGCGAATTAGAGTTTCCTTAAGTTTGAAATTTGGTTAACGTGATTTTATGTTATCAAGGTCCAAACGGAATTCCGAGACCAGGAATAGTTCTGTTATGTCATTCATGACTTGCCTGTAAAATTTGGTGTCATTGCGAGTGGTATAGGTCGGTTCGGCGCATTGAAACTGAATTCAAGAACTTAGAAATTCTTAAGTTTGATTCTAGGGGTTTTGAGGGGTGATTTTGAGTTCTAGCGTTATTTTGGGTGCTCCAAAGGCTCGAGCGAGTCCCCAATACGATTTAGGACTTGTTGGTATAATTGCACGGGGGCTCAGGTGGGCCCGGTTGCCTCCCGGACACACCCCACGAGGCTAATAACCAGCATCTTCAGCTGCTGGTGCACCAGATCTGGTGTGACCGCAGGTGCGGTTGCCCAGATCGCAGGTGCGATACCTCCCCTACGGTCAAGCCATCGCAGGTGCGACCCCAGGGGAGTTGGCCCAAAAACCGCAGGTGCGGGCCTTCTCCCGCAGGTACGGACCCGCCGGTGCGGGATATCTTCCGCAGGTGCGGCCGCAGGCCTCCTTGGCCATCTCTGTAGGTGCGACCATTTGGTCGCTGGTGCGAGACCCCAGGTGCGGTCTTCTAGCCGCAGGTGCAAGATCACTGGAGGCAGTGATCTCATTTAATACAGGATTTGGTCATTTTAAACCATTTCTTCTCCTCCATTGGCGATTTTGAGAGTTTTCAAGAGGGTATCTACTAAGAGGTAAGTAATTTCCATTTAAATGTTGGTTTATTACATAAAAACTTAGGTATATTAACATCTAATTAGTGGAAATCAAAGGGGTTAGAGTGAAGACCTAGGGTTGATGAACTTCAGGGAATTTCACCACTTTTCTACCATGAAATCATACTAAAATTATATATTATTTATCCTTAGGCTATGGGTGAGTGTTATCTTCGAAAATTTTCGGAATTCGAGCATGTGGGCCCGAGGGTGTATTTTGGGATTTCTTCAAGAATAGTGAATTTACTAAAATAGTAGGAGAATTTCCATATTTCGAGCATGCATTGACATATTTATATACCATTTGACTAGTTTCGAGTCCTCGGGTCTAAAGTTTGAAGTTTCGGGCGCGTTCTTGATCGGGAAGTTGATTCTACGCGAGGTGAGTCTCTTTTCCAACCTTGTAAGAGGGAATTGTCCCCATAGGTAAATGTAAACAATTGAACTATCCCTATTTGCGGGGGCTACGTACGCACAAAGTGACGAGAGTCCGTGCGTAGCTACTACTCCATTGTGTCGGGTAGAATTTAGAATTTCACAAGCATGCCTTTATGTGCCTTACCTGTATCCTTACATGTGTTTCTGGCTGCTTATTATCCTTGAAATTGACATGAGAATTTCGGAAGCTATGTGTAAGTTTAAAGTGCTTAAATTTCTGAACTTAAGAATAATCCATGATAAATTCCTGAATTTCTTGACAAATTCTGTGTATTTCTACGAGCACCCGTGTCGTATGTATGCTTCGCGAGCGGGGTAGCCTTATATTTATGTCAACCGCGTCGCATGATCGATTCGCGAGCGGGGTAATATATGCATCTATGGTTCGTGTCGCTCGACCCTCGGCATATTATATGTTATGTGCTTGATTGAGAGTCTCCGACCGTGGGATATGCACAACATTAAGAAGTGCAGTGTAGCATCAGTACAACCGAACCCATGTACTGAGTAAGTGCCGAGCCTAACCTTGGCCGAAGTAGTGACGAGGCTAGACTTGACAACAACCGATAACCTGTCATATTCTACAACACATAACATGGAAAAGAACAAGAAATAGCAGATAAGCATGGGGTACGGGAGCAGATAATGGGATAACAGGTGAGATAAAACAGTCAATTAAGCATATAGAGGTAACCAAGAAAGGCAATTTAAAAAAGATGCTAATGAAACTAGTATAAATGCCAGAAATGCAAATAACGGCACGACATCACCCTTCGTGCTTTTACTCTTTTCCTCACAATGCGATGTACAATATAAAGTGATATGAATCATTGCACGGCATCACCCTTCGTGCTTTTATTCTCCTCCTCACTCTGCAGTATATAATGTAATCAATATAAATCATAGCACGACATCACCCTTCGTGCTTTTACTCCCTTCCTCACTATGCAATATATGATGTAATCAATGTAAATCATGGCACGACATCACCCTTTGTGCTTTACACTCTTCCTCACCATAACAATGACAATTATCAAAATGGCAAGGGATGCAGCATAGTGGAAACACAAGACATAATCACCCGTCCAGGGGAATACTATCAGTCAATCTCATAACAATTTCCCGGCAAGAGTCTCAGCTATAACCACTCTTTTCAGGTATATCCTTTACAATTGGGCTCTCAATCGAACCATTCACATCACAAGTTTATCAACAAGGATTTTCAACAACAATCAACTTCCAATTAGAGACAATTTCACAATACAATGAATACGGAAATAACAACAAGAATTTCCTCAAAACTAGACTCACGGGCATGCTTGACACACAATGAATAGGTACTCGTCACCTCACCTATGCATTGAACATGATAAACACATAGCACATAGCACACAATTCCTATTCCCTCACCAAAGCTAGGCAAGACACATACCTCCAGTCCAAGAATAGCAATTCAAGCCTCTAATACCGCCTTTCCTTTTGAATTCAACTCCGAAACGACAATATCTAGACATAATTAACTTATTAACAACAATAATGACTCATTAATACAATCTCATAGCCTAAATATACAATTCCTAGCATTCTTCCAAAAATACCAAAATTCGACCCTGGGCCCGCTTGGTCCAAACACGAGGCTCGGACCAAAACCTGATTACCTATACCCCCACGAGTTCAAATATATAATTTGTTTTGAAATTCGACCCCAAATTGAGGTTGAATTACCCAAAATCCCATAAACCCTAACTCTACCCAAAACCCGTAATTTCTACTTTGATTTCAGGTTTTTAGGCCAAGATTCTAGTGGTTGTTGAAGAAAAATGGAAGAAAATGGAGTTGGAATCACTTACCTATGGAGCTATGGTGATGGAAATCTTCAAAATCACCTAAGAGGAAGTGAGGAAGAAGAGGTTTGAGAAGAAGTGGGTTATATCCCGTAATGTTTCTGTTTTTGACAATTAAAAATCACTGGGCAAAAATACCCTTAGCGTTCGCGGGCCCTTGGCCGCGTTCGCGAAGGGTTGACTATCCTGACCTACGTGTTCGCGAGTCCTTGGCCGCGTTCGCGTAGGTTTGACTCTACTGGCCTACGTGGTCGCGAGCCTAAGGTCGCGTTCGCGAAGAACAAAGCTACCCTGCCCCCCGACTTCACCCTAAACCTACGCGTTCGCACCCCTGTGGACGCGTTCGCTTAGAAGCACTGTCCAGTGCTCCGCGTTCGCGTCTCCCTCTACGCGTTCGCGTAGATAAAACCCAGGCCACCATAATTTACCCTTCGCGTTCGCGAGCCCTTGGCCGCGTTCACGAAGGGTATTACATCAGACACCAGCAAATCATCAAAAACACCAGATTTTTCACTACTTATGCACCCCGTTAGCTACCCGAAACTCACCCGATCCCTCGGGTCTCAAAACCAAAAATACACACGACTCCCAAATCATCCTACAGACTTATTTAAGCATTTAAATCACCAAAATATCATCAAAATCAATGAATTAAACCTCAAAACTCATAGAATTTTCTTAAAACTTCATAAGGTTCAATTATTCTAATTTTGATCCGAAACACGTCATTTCAAATCTGTTTTACACCAACTTTCACAGATAGCTCACATAACATATATTAAACATGTTCCGGGCTCTGGAACCATAATACGGGCCAGGTAACACTGTTTTCACATAAATATTCATTTTAAAAAACCTTTATATTTTTAAGAAAATAATTTTCTTTAAAAATTCATTTCTCGGGCTTGGGACCTCAAAATTTGATTTCGGGCATACGCCCAAGTTCCATATTTTCCTATGGACCCTCCGGGGCCGTCAAATCACGGGTCCGGGTACGTTTACCAAAAATGTTGACCAAAGTCAACTTTAATCAATTAATTATTAGAAATTTTATTTTTCATCAAGTTTTCACATAAAAGCTTCCCAGCTACCCGCCCGGGTTGCGCACCCATATCGAGGTGAGATTAACGGAGGCTTTCGGGGCCTCGGAATATAGATTTAGCTAAATTATCATAGGATGACCTTTTGGGTCATCACATTGGTTGTATAATTACTACTACCCTACTAATTTCACAGTGAGTACGGAATCAAAATGTAGTTCTTTTGGACTCAAATAACTAAAATAATTTTAAAAAAATTGGTGACCAAAATATGTATAACACCCTTTTAAAGAACGTTATACCTTAACGGTCGTTTGCACGTTAACGTATAAAACAAAACTCATAATTCTAATTTGAAAATAAAAGGAGAAAAAAAATAATTTTTCTTTACGCATAATACAAAATAACAACTATTAAAAATATCGGTAGATTTTTAACGAAATAGTAAAAGGCTTCTCTTTTTTTTAAAAACTTTAATTGAATTCAAAAATCATAATTTTCTAATAAATATTAAATTATTTTAATAAAATTAATTATAAATATTGAAGTATTTATATCAAAATACTTAAACCAAATAATGAAAAGAAACTAAAAATAAAAAAGAAATAAGAAAACAAAATAATGCTGCTAGGAGGAATCAAACCTTGGACCTCAAGGACAAAACCAACTTCATACCTAGCTTGTGCGTGGTGGTGATTTTACGTGATAAATTGTGGTCTCGTCGCCTCCACCGATGATCATTTGGATGGTGTGGGTGGGGGAGGGCAGTTTTGGGGGCCCTTGGTGTTGTTCTCGTCCTATGCCGAAGTTGGCTCTGCCGCGGTCGCTCATCAGTTCTTTCAGGTGTCCCTCGTTGAGCATGTTCACCACTTCTTGTCGTAAAGCTATGCAATCCTCTATCTTGTGGTCTCGTTCCTGGTGAAACTCACAAAGGGTATTCGATCTTCTGGTGTTTGGGTCAGACTTCATCTTCTGCGGCCATTTCACCTTTGGGCCGAACTTTTCCAGTGCGTACACTATTTCTGAAGGGGACATACAAAAATTGTGAGTGAATAAGAGTGGGGGCATACCTTTGCCATTCCGTTGAGTCCCTGTATTTGGCCTGGACGACCCTTCCATATGGCGAGGAGATGGCGGAATTGTCGTTCTGACATAAGGTTGGTGCCTATCACGATTGGGACGTGGGCTTGGGTGATCCCTTAGGGTGTCGTTACGGTGATCTCGTCTCGACTCTGTATGGACTAACGTTAGTCGTTGAGTTGGGCCGTTGAGGTCGTCCTCATCTGCTCGGACCTCGGCGTAGTAGGCATTGTGGATTTCTTCCGAGGTAGTGGGAGGGTACTTCATGAGCATGCTCAAGAATTTTCTGGTCACCCTCGACCCAATTCTGTTCAACCCGTTTTGGAAGGCCGCCACGACCATGCCTTCAGATACATTTGGCAAGCTCATCCTGACTCTGTTGAATCGGGCGAGGAAGTCCCTGAGTCCCTCGCCAGGCGACTGTCTAACGGCGAATATGTCGCTCACCCTGACTTCAGCTTTTTTGGCTCCAGCATGGGCGGTTACAAACTTATCGGCCATTTCCTCAAACGTTGTTATGGATCGTGCTAGCAGCTGTGAGTACCATGTCGGGGCTCCCCCTGTTAGGGTTTCACCGAATTTCTTTAATAATACCGATGGTACTTGCTCCTTTGAGAGGTCGTTGCCTTTCACCGCCGTGACGTAATGGATTATGTAATCTTTAGGGTCTGTCGTGCCGTCATATATTATCAAGTATGGCGGCATTTTGAAGGTTTTGGGGATGGGATGTGGGGACGCTTCTTCGTTGTATGGTTGCTCTACGAACCGGACAACGTCTTGTTTGGGTAGGAGTTTTGGGGCACCAGGTATCTTATCGACCCTCTCCTGGTGCTCCTTCATCTGATCTCGTAGTGCCTTATTTTCATTTTTCATTTCCACACATCTTCCTCAATATGGTTGCGAGTGCGTTGTTACCTGCATCAATTGTGATGTTAGTGTTACCTATCGGGCGGGGAGCGGTTTGCTCATTGGTGGTAACTGCCACTGTTGGTGCGGTGTTCTGAGCCACTCCTTGAGTAGGCTTGTCGAGGAAGTCATTCAGTGTGCTTGTCAACCATGCTTCTAGTAACTTTTTCACCGCTGGCGGCGCTTCCTCTGCTGTGGATGTGGAAGCATCTCTTTCTCGAACAACAGTTACACTTCCGTAGGAAGAGGATGAACCGCCCCGTCTTGGCGTGACGCCGGGAGTGGTATTTTGCTCTCCTCCATCGTTATCGTCGTTGATGGTGTTCATGAGTTAGCAGTAACGTCTACAATGGCCTTTAACCTTTCTTCCCATCTTCCTGCCATTTTTAGTTTGTGCAAATGGAAATAGATGGATGTGTGCGTGTATGTGTTGTTGTTTTCCTTTTAGATCTAACAGAAACTACAGATTTTAACTAAAAAAATTCCCACAAACGACGCCAAATTGTTTACCAAAAATATTGTAACGACCCGACCGGTCGTTCTTAAAATTTAAGCTCCGTCGGTGGCGTAAGGTCTTGAATAGATTCACATTGTGTATATAGACCTGCGTTTGTGGTTGGATTCAGTTACCAGATAATCCGGAGTCGAATTGGGAGAATTTTTTTAATTTTTGAAGCTTAAGTGATGGAAGTTGACCGGAGGTTTGACTTTTGTGTAAATGGCCTTGGAATGAGTTTTGGTTAATGTCAACAACTTCGTATGGTGATTTTGGACTTAGGCGCGCGTCCGGAATTGGCTTTGGAGGTCTGTAGAGTAATTTGAGGTAATCTGGCGAAAGTTAGAATTTCGACTGTTTCGGCCGATAGATGAAATTTTGATATCGGGCTCGCAATTGAATTTCGGGAATGGCTGTAGGTTCGTTGTGTTATTTATGACTTGTCTGCAAAATTTCACGTCATTCCGGGTTGAATTGATAGGTTTCGGCACTAGTTTTGATATTTGAAAATTCATAAGTTTGATTTTTGGTTTGATTTGTCGTTTTGGTGTTGTTTTATGTGATTTGAAACCTCGAGCGAGTCCGTGTGAGGTTATATGACTTGTGTGTGTGGTTGGACAGGGGCCTCGGGTGTGTTTCGGGTCAATTTTCTTCAAATAAATGTTGTTGTTATGTCTGTTGTCCCTTCCTTCTATGCGATCGCATAGGCTTAGTCGCGATCGCATAGTGTCAATTTGAACCGCCTAGTTTTTCTTCTATGCGTTCGCAACTCCACGTATGCGATCGCGTAGACCAGCTTTTTCCCTAAACGCGATCGCACCCCCCTCCCTCGCGACCGCGTAGAGTAGTTCCGGACCTAACATCCTTTTTCCCTTATGTGATTGCATTGCTCAATGCACGATCGCATAACGCAACTGGCCAGCAACCCTTTTCCTCCCTTATATGTGATCGCGTCTGTTATCCTGCAATCGCGTAGCACACTTTGGGCCAGCAAAATATTTCTTCTATGTGATCGCGTGTAAACTCTCGCGATCGCGATTCATTAAATACCTGGGCAGATTATAAAACTCCAAAATCGGGGGTTTCACCATTTTTATCATATTTTGACCTCTAGAGCTCGGATCTTGGCGATTGTATATGGGTTTTTCACACAAATCGAATGGGTAAGTGTTATCCAACTAGAAATAAATATGTTCCATGAATTAGTCCTTGTTTTTATCATTAAATTTGTGTTTTGGGTTGAAAAAAATGTGGGTTTTGAAAGAAACTTCTAAATTGAAAAATCATGATTTGAAGGACCAAACGATATCGGAATTTGATAAAATTTGTATGATTGAACTCGTATCGGAATGGGTATTCGGATTTTATAAAATCTGATGGGTTCCGAGGTGTGGGCCTGGGGGTCGACTTTTGGGTCGATTTTTTATAATCTTGTAAAGATTGAAACTTTATTATTCGGAACAGTTCCTTATACGATTTATGTGTACTTTGAAGTTGTTTTAGTTGATTCTGAACCGTCCGGAGGTCTTTTCACCCGAGAAGTCCATTTTAGAGTAGCGGGTTGTCGCCGTTGAGGTAAGTATCTTGCCTAACCTTCTGTGGGGGAACTACCCCTTAAGATTTGAGTCTTCTATGTTGATTGTAGTCCGTGTACGCGAGGTGACGAGTGTGTACTCGGACTTATTTGCAAATAGGTTGACCTTTTAGGGTTCTTAGGTCCTTATACGCACGTGTATGAAGTTGTAATTGATGCGTTCTTGACTGCTAACTTCATACTTTCCTGCTTAAATTAGAATAACTTGCTTTTAGATTTCCCTGGTTGATTATTTGATCTTAATTGACTTAGCTG
This sequence comes from Nicotiana undulata, assembly GCA_005239495.1. Classification (NCBI taxonomy): domain Eukaryota; kingdom Viridiplantae; phylum Streptophyta; class Magnoliopsida; order Solanales; family Solanaceae; genus Nicotiana; species Nicotiana undulata. The sequence continues at coordinate 26,408 of ML248792.1, forward strand.
AATATTTTTACATCTTCTGTCACTATGTTATATCTTCTTCATAAACTGCCTACTTAGCTAGAATTTGTATCATCTCGCCCTATAAATGTTTAGTAGTAATTGGAATATCTATAGGTTGGTGTCAAGCATGGTCGTGAGTCGTATATTGTGATTTATATGTTTTTCCCTTAAGTGCTACTTAGGTTTAGTTAGATAATTATCCATGTTAATGGTATTTCCTTGGTGTTGCATATTACTGAACATTGGTGCAAGCTGAGTATTATTCTGTGAAGCTAATTGTTTAAGCGAGATTGGTTATAGTTGTTTCCCTTGCCGGGATGATTTGGTTCCTTATCGCTGACTTGAATGTTGTGGATTTGTTGTTGTGTCTTGTGAGGGAAAGCAGCAGATAAAGAGCACCATCACCTTACTTAACAAAGGGCTTATGCGAAAGAGAGCACCGCTTCCCCGAGAAGATAATCCGCTTTCCTAAAATCCCTACTTTATTGCTCTAGCTCTTGACTCATATGGCACTGAAATTGGATAGGTTCACGCTTAGGCCTGGTTATGGAAACTCTTTAAGCATAGGCAATTTTTCCTTTTCCATAGGAAACTCCAACTTAAACAGGAACTGGCCTGGAACTATATGTAAGGGCACTCTCTGGTTAAGCTGTGTTCTTTACGATCATTATTTCCTTTCGGTGATTATTCCTTGTGGATGAGTTCTACTGTGCTGGTGACTTAAGTTCTTGATTTGATTGGCCATCGTACATAGCATTTCTATCTTTTGTTGCCTTGTGATTGTTATGGCGGTGTACGATGTTTATGTCTTGTTGTGGTTGTTATCTCTGTACTGCATTGCATATTTAAATTAGGACTACAGACGTATTCCAGGAGCTTTCCCCTTGTACTACATTGCATATTTAAAATGGGACTCCAGACGTATTCCGGGAGCTTTCCCCTGTACTGCATTGCATATTTAAATTGGGACTATGGACGAATTTTGGGAGCTTTCCCCCTGTATTGCATTGCTTATTTAAATTGGGACTACAGACGTATTTTGGGAGCTTTCCCCCTGTACTGCATGACAAATTCTGAGCTACGGAAAGAGTTTCGATACATTTATCTTGAAGAGATTGTGATCGAAAGATATATATTGAAAAGTATAGTTGAAAAGTATTTATCTTGAAGAAAACTATGTCCGAAGGACTTTTAACTCAAAGGTATATTGAAAAGCATTTGTCTTGCAGAAAAATGATATTTGAAAGTCATTTATTGGGGGAGGATATTTGAAAACCATGTATTTTGAAGGAATTATGTTCTTAAGATTTCTCTTTCTAAAATTATACATATATATTCGGAGAATGTATGTTTCAAAAGAAATTTCTATTTGAAATGATTATATTCAAAGCTTTCAATATAAACTTACGGGTGAAGGTTCACATTCGAATATTTTCCAAAAAACACTTGGGGTTGTTGACTAATGCCTGACGTGGAAACTGTTGCAGTGTTGGATTATTACTTGTTCTTGCCGTATTATGCTTATCGATTTTTGGCTTGTATTTCCGTCCATCTTTCTGTGTATTATTATGTTACTCCGTTGTTGTTTGCTGTATTTCCTTCCACTTTGTAGTTGTTCTGTTGGTTACTATATATTGTAGTCATTGGATAGATGTCCTATTATGTCATTTTCTATACTTATGCATGTTTGATTTGGTAAACCAGTGGGTATCTTGACTAGTCCTCATCACTACTTCACCGATGTTAGTCTTGATACTTACTGGGCACCGCTGTGGAGTGCTCATGCTACTCTTCTGCACATTTTTGTGCAGACCCCAGGTTTTTGCATAGCAGTTGATCGATAGTTAGCAGCGCAGTTGCTGTTGTGGAGACTCAAGGTAAAACCGCTTCAGCGTTCACGGTTTTGGAGTCACCTTCTTGTATTTATTATTCATACACTGTTGTATTCATTCCGAACAGTGGTAATTAGAGATTTTAGAGTAAATTCGTTAAAGCTTATGACTTGTACCTACCGGGTTTTGGGATAATATGTAATGTATATAGATTTATATCAAAAAGCATTTAAGAGTTTCAATATTATGACTCATGTTCACTAAATGTTGGGCTTACCTAGTCCTTAAGACTAGGTGCCGTCATGATATCCAACGGAGGAAAATTGGGTCGTGACAAATATGATAAACACTTCTATGAGAGATTTAATAATCAAAATTCAAGGTTAATCTTAGTTAAGCTTAATGACTGTCAGATCTGTGAATGTGGTAATCAATGAATGAGATAAAAGTGTCATAGTATTAAATACCAGAAAAAGATTGTGATGATGATTGACAATGAATGTGCGAGTGAATAGGTGGAGTAAATGCATGCAATGAAAATAAATGTAATAATAAGGATAACTCGCCCAAAATGCCAAGCGTTGAGAGTCAACTATCTCCTTGTCAGCAATGCAAATGACAAGCAACGTGGATGAAACACTATGTTCTTAGATCTTGTATATGAAAATGTGTCTTTTAACTTGGGAACCAATAGAAAAGACAAGAAGTGTATATTCTTTCAAAAGTCAATATTACAAAGTGTTCTTTCCAGAGTTTCAGATCCCTCTTTTCTCCCCTTTATTTCCTATATATAGGGAACATTCTTTGTGGAACCCTAAAAAGTACAAGTTAGAACCTACCATCTATTAGAATATTCCCTTCTTCTAATATAGAACTATCCTACCGTTACTACTTCGCCGAGGTTAGGCTCGACACTTACTCAGTACATGGGGTCGGTTGTACTGATGTTACACTCTGCACATCTTTGTTGTGCAGATCCCGGTACAGGACCCTACGGACATTAGAGCTAGGAGGCTTACCTTCAGTCCGTGTGGAGACACCGAGGTAGTCATGTTGGCGTCCCCTCCTATTTCCTTTGTATTATGTTCTAGTTGTCCCAGAAATAGATGTACTTATTTCATTCAGACTTTTATATGTATTATTCATAGACAGCCGTGAGTTGTGATTCCAATATTCTGGGATTTGGTTTTTGTGGAATTTCGTAAAAGCATTGGGTTAAGTTATATACTTTGCTTCATTCTATACTTTTATTCATGCAAATGTTGTATTTTCCCCTGTTTTCGACTAATAGTAAATGAATAAAGTAAATTGAATATTTACGTTGGCTTGCCTAGCGGGTTGAACGTTAGGCGCCATCATGATACCGACGGTGCGAAATTCGGATCGTGTAACTCTGTCCCTTAAAAAACGAGTTATGTATAATTTCCAATTTTTGACCAACCAACGTCAAACCTGCAGTATAATAACTTGGGTTTTGGAGCTCTCACGCAATACACTTTTTGTCTTCCCACAAACTGGAATTGCGTTTCAATGGCGATAACGAGTGGCTTGGCAACCTCTTTTCCAGTTGCAGGCTTAAAATCTAAGGCAAAATCAGGTGGCAGTTTGCTTTTCAGTTCTTCATCATTTTCTTCTCTTTGTATCTCTTGTTTTGGTCATCAAGGTAGGTTTTTCGGCAGTCGTCGAAGCATTAAGCCATTTGGTTTATTGTACGAGATCGCACTTGTTGAGCCCTAGATGTGACGTTGGTTCGAACTCGGTGGTTAAAAATGGTGATATGGAATCCAAAGCCTCCAGCTTTTCAGCTTTGTGGCTTCGCAAGACATCTGCTGCTGCTGATAGTAAGCCTCCTTTCCTTTATATTTATTATTATATTATTATTATTATTATTTCAGACGCATTATTATTAACAAGAAATATTATCCCGGGCACCAAACGATCCCTTATTTCTTATTATCCGTTAGGTATGTTGTATTCCCTCCGTTTTAGTTTATGTGAACGTATTTCTTTTTTGGTCCGTTTCAAAAAGAATGATCCCTTTCTAAATTTGGAAACAATTTTGCTTAAACTTACAATTATACCCTTAATGAGAAGCTTTTATAACCACACAAATACTCTGGGCCCCTTTTTGACTTGTTTAGAACCACAAATTCCAAAAGTCTTTATTTTTTCTTAAATTACGTGCCCAGTCAAATAGGTTCACGTAAATTGGAAGGGAGGAAGTATTAATTTGGGTTTGTCAATTTTGCAGTTTTATTTATCGTGAGATTGTTATTACATACTATTTTTAAATTCGAATAACTTATCCCAGGATTAGTAACCAAACAAGGGATAAGGCGGTACTAAATTTTTATACCAGAATTGTTTTTGCTTATTCATCGTACGAAACAACTCATACTTTTTATATTATTTGTATATCCAACTCGAAAATATTGAATATTTCAAGACATGTTATCCCTCCTCCCTACTTTAGTTTGAATATCTCAGAGTTTTTTCTGTCTAGTCTAGCTAGTTTGTCTCTTTTGTAGTATATTGCAATGATGAAGAAACTTCTTGAACAGATTGGTGGAGTGAAGGACCAGCTTGGAAGTCATGGCCTGAGTTGGTAGGCGTGACAACGGTGGAAGCAAAAAGGAAGAAGATAAAACCAGAGCTGTACATGCATATAATTCCCACTCCGTTCCTGTGTGGGAGATGTCAAAATTGTACCACTTGAAGATATTACGCGTATGTCCAACTCGAAAATATTGAATATTTTAGGGCATCCTGTTGGTGATCCCTCGCCCTATATATTTTAGTCAGCTTGAGATAGGCTTTTGTTTTGTTTACTCGTTGTTCTTTCCGTCTAATATATAGTCTAGTTAGCTTCTTTGTGTTTACTTGCTTATTTTGTAGTACTATAATACTGCAGATGAAGAAACTTTTGGAACAGGTTGGAGTACACAAGTAGAGGAAGCAGAACCAGAGCTGGACATGCATATAATTCCACCCCTTTCCGATTATGTAGATGTCCATATCATTGCTGATAGTAAGCCTCCTTTCCTTTATTATATCGATATTATGATTTTTGTTCCCCCATTTTGTAACCAAGAAATATGATTGATGAAACCAAGATGAACAATCTCTAGTGATCACCAACCCCATTACCCATTTTTGGTTAGCTTCTATACCCCTTCTCCTCGATGGCAAAGCCAAGAAATTCAATAATTTAAACACCTTTTGCTAGTAGTCTATACAATGGTGTTCAAAGTCTAATTTTTTATCAATAACAAGTGTAATATTTTATCAAATACACAGTATAATCTTTTGGCAAAGGGTATTCGGTTGATCGTCCTTGGCCACACATAGCTTCGTCCCGCTCGAAAATATTGAATATTTCAAGATAAAGTCCTTTGGGAAGGTCAGGATCCATGTAGCTAGTGATCCCTCAGCCCCATTTTAGTTTGTCTTCTTAGTCAGCTTGAGATTTGCCAGATGGGCTTTTGCTTTGTTTACTCTGAGTTCTTTCTGTTTAGTCTTCACTTGCTTATTTTGTAGTAGTACTATAATATTGCAATGATGAAGAAACTTTTGGAACAGATTACAACGATGGCGAAACTTTTGGAACTAATTGGCATAACCCACTAGCTTGGAAGTCATGGTCTAAGTTGGTTGGTCTGCCAACAGAGGAAGCAGAAAGGAAGATAAAGGAGGAGAACCCAAATCTGCACATACATATAATTCCACCTAATTCAATGGTGAATATGGATTACTGTCCAACTAGGGTCCATATTTTTGCTGATGAATATGGAAAAGTTGCCTCGGTCCCTAGCATTGGCTAATCATCTTCTCAAATGAACTTATGAACACTGAGAATCAAAATGCCTCTTTTCGTTTTCTATGTGGAATAATGTTGAACTACTGTGCCTATTTCTCTGTTTATCCAATCTGATTTCTCCACGGAATATGAATTAAGGTTGGGCAAATAAACTATCACATTTCTTGTTTATAAAGTAAAAGCGTCCTTCTTTAATATAGCTATGGTGCTTGGGCAGTTAGACATCAATATTGTTTTGTATATATATATATATATATCTTAATTAACAGATACTTTCTCTGTTTTAATTTATGTGAACCTATTTTTTTTAGTTCGTGCAAAAAAGAATGATCACTTTCTATATTTGGAAATAATTTGTCTTTATGCAATGATTGAGCAGCTGCATTGTGGGTGCATAAGTTGACTTTTAGGGTGCTGCGTGAGTTCGATTCCCACTCTAGCATTTGCTCAAATTTTTATTCAACGGTAATGTCCTATCACTTTTAAATTCTGGGTACGCCTCTGTTTGCAGGAACCTTGGTGTCCATTTCACCTGGTATCTTACATGCTACCTAACTAGCAGAGACACTTGGTAATTCACCTAACGTTTTTGTGTCCGCTGAGATTTGAGTTCTTGTATCCCATACTACTACTTCAAATACTTCATTGATCGTTAGACTACAATTTAAATGGACGTGAGTGTGCGCCAAGTAGGCCTATGACACTTGTTACACAAGTAGACAAGTGGGTACAAGGGATCCAATTACCTGCTGGCGGCACATTGACATGGGGATTAGGCAGCAGCACTCGTATAATAATTATATTTTGGTATATTCATATTGTACTATGTGGTCAAATTTCGCATCATAGACCAAGATTTCACCTTTAGCCACCACACAATTTTGAACTCTTATTTAAATAAGAGACAAAGCATCTGAAAATCTGATGGCGATATACTAGCATAAACTCTAGCGTTTCGATAAAAGAATTGTAACCTCACATGTAAACTTCCTGTTTTTGTTTCTCATCTCCTGTTCATTGTGCAAACAAGTAATTCTATTTGATTTGCAAAATTAACCAATCAATAGTGAGAATTGTGACCGGTGTGCACACAAAGTTTCGTGTTAAATGTTGATAAACAAATCGATGAATAGATTATATGCTCCATAAATATTTTAAATTATTAACTATAGTGACTTATAACTTCTTCTACTGTGAAGCTTTTAAATATGTAAATTTTATTTCGAGAAAACTTAAAGAATGTCCGTCCAATTCACACTAAAAGTTAATCAATTAGACTTCCGTATTTCGAAAAGATTCAAACATTAAAAATAATAAAATATTGTTATAAATAGAATTCTATTTAGAGTGAATGTCTATCTATTAGAGAGTTCTACTTTGTAGCTAAGTTATTTTTCTCCTATAAATAGAGGGTCTTACCCCATTGTAAATCATCCCAAAATTCAATAAGAATTTTTTCTCTCTCTCTCTCTAATATGTTCTTGTTCTTTATTGTTTCATAACACGTTATCAGCAAGAGACTCTACCGTCTCAAGAAGCTCTTTGAGAAGATTAAGGTATAACTTTTCTCCTCTTTTTTTTTTTAAATTATGACTGACATTATGAAAAGAAAGTACGTTGCCCTTGAAATTTCGGGCAAGAGCTATATGACATGGGTGTTGGATGCTGAAATCCATTTAGATGCAATGGGTCTTGGAGACGCCATTAAAGATAAAAATAAAGCATCTACCCAAGATTGTGCTAAGACCTTGATTTTCTTGCACCTATCACCTTGATGAAGGGTTGAAGATAGAATATCTCACAGTCAAAGATCCACTTGTTTTGTGGAATGGCTTAAAGGAAAGATATGACAACTTAAAGTTGGTCACTCTTCCACAAGCACGATATGATTGGGCTCATCTGAGGCTCCAAGACTTTAAGTCTGTTTCTGAATATAATCCTGCGATGTTCAGAATTACTTCAAAATTGAAACTCTGTGGAGATACTATCACTGATTATGATATGCTTGAAAAAACGTTCACAACGTTTCATGCTTCCAATATGGTCTTGCAACAGCAATACCGAGAGAAAGGTTTCAAGAAGTACTTTGAGTTGGTTTCTCTTCTCCTTGTGGCTGAGCGAAATAATGACTTGCTCATGAGAAATCACGAAAATCAATCCACTGGTCTACACCATTGCCTGAAGTGAATGAGGTGTATTCCCATTATGCCACGACCACGATCATTAATAGGGCTACGACCTTTCTCACGTTTGGCATAATGGGAATACACCTCATTCACTTCAGGCAATGGTGTAGACCAGTGGATTGATTTTCGTGATTTCTCATGAGNAACGTGAGAAAGGTCGTAGCCCTATTAATGATCGTGGTCGTGGCATAATGGGAATACACCTCATTCACTTCAGGCAATGGTGTAGACCAGTGGATTGATTTTCGTGATTTCTCATGAGCAAGTCATTATTTCGCTCAGCCACAAGGAGAAGAGAAATCAACTCAGAGTACTTCTTGAAACCTTTCTCTCGGTATTGCTGCCGCGACCGTGGACAAGGAAGAAATTTTCCTGGTGTTAATCATCCCCCAAAGAAAAATAACCACCAAAAGTGGAAAGGAAAATATGAGAAGCCAAAGGCAAATGGTTCAGAAACTAAATATTATCGTTGCGATGGAAAAAGCCATTGGGCAAAAATTTATCGTGTACCAAGATATTTGGTTGAGCTTTATCAAGCATCTCTAAAGAATAAAGGCCCTGAAGTCAATTTTGTCTCTGACAATGATTTTGATATCACCCACTTGGATGTGACAGACTTCTTTGAGCGCCCCGATGGAAAAATAGACCACTTGATTGGTGATGGATCCGTGGTTAAAGATGGTTGAGTAGTTTAATTTTTATTTTTGCATATTCGTAGTAGTTAATGAATAAACATCATGTAATCATAGTTCTTTACATGAGTAGCAGTCATTAGTTTTATTTGTTTTAACAATGTTAGTTTGTTTTGATTAAATATAGTTCTAGTATTCGTTTTAAACAATGTTTCAGTTTGCTTTTTCAAGGATTAAAATATTCTTTATTAAAATGACGTTGCGATATGAAAACAGAATATAGTTACTGCAGTCTAAATTAAGCTGTTGTACTTCAATATATTTGACATATGGAATATGTTATTGTTGCACGTTTCTTAATTAATTCACTGAAATTGCATAGTTGATTCAAAATAAGTGGCTAGTTTAAACTTATCATCCCACAATTACCGTCTAAACTCGCGTACATGTGTTAATTGTAATGTCACTTCCAGAAATAAGAATAGTGAGTACTAAAGAATTCCATTCCATCTTCAGGATGATAATTTAAATCAGGATTGAATTGTCTAGTTGTAGACTATAAATTGCAGGCCACAGATTTTCTGGGCCCAAATAGTTGAGAATTTAAAACAAAGTACAACTAAATAAGAAGAACGGTTGTCAAACAGTGTATCAATCAAAATACTTACTGGAGTTGAACTAAGTGAGATCGATTTTTTTTTCTGAACACTATCTTTTTTCCCTGTGCAATAACATTTCTTTTAAGAGCGGGGAACGACTTTTGCAAAATGCCTTTGTTATTGGAATATATAGTACTAAAACTTTTTATTTTTATTTTCTATAAATAATTGTTATTTACGTTAAGAATGAGAATACCATTACCTTTGTGTGATACAGAGAAATCATAATTACTCCATACGTTAGGATTATAATTTTATTTAAGCTCACATGATTTATGAATCTAAGATCATATTGATCGCACGTTATGCATGTATATTGCTTTTGTTTATTCGCGAGCAATCATAAATTTAACTTTGTTTTTTTTCTTTATCATAGAAAATACTAATGTTTATTCATATACTTCTTTTGTGTCAAATTATGGGAAGAAAATATGGATACCTCACAAAGCAAACTTGGATCAATATTTAATTGTAAAAATATTTGCCTAGTTGATTCATGTACGACACATACAATATTCAAAGAGAAGAAATATTTCTCTCATTTAAGTATGTGTAAGGCAGATGTTACTACAATTTTTGGTAGTAGTAAATTAATTGAAGGCTCTGTAAAAGCTACTATAACCCTGCCTAAGGGAACAATACTCATCATAGAGAATGCTATGTTCTCCTCCAAGTCCAAGAGGAACTTGTTGAGTTTTAAAGATATCCGCCGAAATGGATATCATATGAATATCTCATCATTACCAAGAATGTCTCTGGCCAAAAGAGGGTTATTGAGAAGTTCCCATCTTTATCTTGTGGCCTGTATTGGACAAGAATTAATGCAATCGATGCACATTCTATTGTAAACCAAAAGGTTATTGATTCAATACTTTTCTATTTTGGCATGATCGATTGGGACATCCTGAATCAATTATGATGAGACAAATTATAGAAAACTCAAATGGGCATCCATTAAAGAATTTAAAGATTCTTCAAATAATGAATTTTCTTGCACTTCTTGTTATCAAGGCAAGTTAATTATAAGACCATCACCAACAAAGGTTGGGATTGAGTCCCCTGCAGTTTTTGGAACGTATACAAGCGGACATTTGTGGATCTATTCACCCCCCTAGTGGGTCGTTTAGATATTTTATGGTCTTAATAGATGCATTCTCTAGATGGTCTCATGTGTGCCTATTGTCATCTCGCAACCTCGCGTTTGCAAAGTTAATGGCACAAATAATTTGATTACGGGCGCAATTCCCCGATAATCCAATTAAGTCTATTAGACTTGATAATGCTGCTGAATTTTTATTCCAAGCATTTAATGATTATTGCTTATCAATTCGGATAAAAGTGGAACATCCTGTAGCTCATGTTCACACTCAAAATGGCCTTGCCGAGTCTTTAATTAAACGTATGCAATTGATAGCAAGACCGTTACTCAAAAAAATGAGGATGCCCACTTCTGTTTGGGGTCACGCCATTTTACACGCATCAATGCTAGTTCGTCTCAGACCGACAAATTATCATAAATATTCCCCGTTGCAATTAGTTTTGGGTCATGAACCGAATATATACTATTTAAGAATTTTTGGATGCGCGGTATATGTGCATGTAGCACCACCATATCACACCAAAATGGGTCCTCAAAGAAGGTTAGGAATATATGTTGGGTTTTAATCGCCCTCCATTATTCGCTATCTTGAAACATTAACGGGGGATTTATTCACTGCTCGATTTGTAGATTGTCGATTCGATGAGACAATTTTCCCAAAATTAGGGGGAGAAATTGGCGAAACTAAACGGGAAATTTTGTGGAAAAATCCATCATTATCTCATCTTGATCCACGTACCTCTATTTGTGAAAAAGAGGTGCAAAATATTATCCATTTGCAAAGAATAGCAAATCAAATGCCAGACGCATTTACGGATTTGAAAAGGATAACAAAATCACATATCCCTGCAGAGAATGTTCCAATCCGTATTGATGTCCCTATTGGACAATCTTCCAGTGTCATAGCTAATGAGTCAAAAGCACGCCTAAAACATGGCATACCATTGGGTTCTAATGATCGAAATCCTAGAAAAAAGAAAATAAATGATCAATATGACACTACGAAAGCGTCTCATGAAGAAATCCACGATTTAATAAATTCTGAGATTCATGAGGAAACCACTGAGCCCGAGACTCGAGAAAATAAGGAACTATCAATAAATTCAATCGATATTGAAACAAATTTGAATCGAGTGGATATAGTGGTGGATCATGTCTTTCCATATAATGTTGCATCTAGCATTATGCAAGATATTGAGGATCTTGAACCTCAATCTGTTGGAGAATGTCGACAAAGACGTGATTGGCCAAAATGGCAAGAAGCAATCCAATCAGAATTGAATTCACTTGCGAAACATGAAGTTTTTGGACCGGTAGTCCAAACACCTAATGGTGTTAATCCTGTTGGCTATAAATGGGTCTTTGTACGCAAGAGGAATGAGAAAAATGAGGTACAAATATATAAGGCACGCCTTGTTGCACAAGGATTTTCACAAAGGCCTGGTGTCGATTATGAAGAGTCATATTCACCCGTTATGGATGCTATAACGTTCCGTTATCTCATTAGTTTTGCTGTCCATGAAAAGCTTGACATGCATTTAATGGATGTGGTTACCGCCTACCGTTATGGCTCACTTGATAATGAGATATACATGAAAATTCTCGAGGGATTTAAAATGCCTAACGCACATAATGCAAAATCCCGGAAAATGTTTTCAATCAAATTGCAAAGATCTTTGTATGGTCTAAAGCAATCAGGACGTATGTGGTATAATCGTCTTAGTGAGTATTTATTAAAGGAAGGTTATATAAATGATGCCATTTGTCCATGTATTTTAATAAAGAAAACAACATCGGAATTTGTTGTACTTGCCTTATATGTTGATGACATAAACCTTATTGGAACTCCTATAAAATTCCAAAAGGCAATTGATTATTTAAAGAAAGAATTCGAGATGAAAGATCTCGGAAAGACAAAACTCTGTCTTGGTTTGCAAATTGAACATTTGGCAAACATAATTTTTGTTCATCAATCTACCTACATAGAAAAGGTAATGAAACGGGTTTACATGGATGAAGCACATCCATTAAGTACTCTGATGGTTGTTCGATCACTTGATGTGAATAAGGATCCATTCCGACCTCAAGAAGAGAATGAAGAGCTACTTGGTCCTGAAGTACCATATCTTAGTGCAATTGGTGCACCAATGTATCTTGCCAATACTACAAGGCCTGACATAACTTTTTCAGTTAATGTCTTAGCAAGATATAGCTCTGCTCATACTAGGAGACATTGGAATGGAATCAAACACATATTGCGGTATCTAAAAGAAACTACCGATATGAGCTTATTTTATGGCAATAATCGCAGTCCCGATCTTGTTGGCTATGCCGATGCTGGGTATTTATCTGACCCACACAAGGCTCGATCTCAAACAGGCTATGTGTTTACATGTGAAGGTACTGTCATATCTTGGCGATCGACTAAGTAATCAATCGTGTCTACTTCACCTAATCATGTTGAGATAATTGCTATTCATGAAGCAAGTCGAGAATGTGTGTGGTTGAGGTCTATAATACATATTATTCGAGACAAATGTGGTTTGAAGTGTGACAAACTACCTACGATTTTGTATGGAGACAATGCAACATGCATAGCTCAATTGAAGGGAGGATTCATAAAAGGAGATAGGACAAAACATATTTCACCAAAGTTATTTTTCACACATGATCTTCAAAAGAATGGTGATATCAATGAGCAACAGATTCGTTCAAGAGATAATATGGTTGATTCATTCACAAAATATCTACCAACATCAACCTTCAAGAAGCTAATACACAAGATTGGGATGCGAAGGCTCAAGGATGTGAATTGATGCTCTCATCAGGGGGAGCTAATGCGCGTTGCACTCTTTTTCCCTTACAAGGTTTTGTCCCGCTGAGTTTTCCTTGCAAGGTTATTAACGAGGCAACCAAAAGGCGCATTTCTAAACATGTGTACTCTTTTTCCTTTTCTAGAATATTTCTTTCCATTGGGTTTTATTTTAGTTAAGGTTTTAACGAGACACATTATCTGTTGAATAGACATTCAAGGGAGAGTGTTATAAATAAAATTCTATTTAGAGTGAATGTCTATCTAGTAGAGAATCTATTTTGTGACTAAGTTATTTTTTCCCTATAAAAAGAGGGGTATTCAATAAGAATTTTTTTTCTCTCTTTTTATGCAATATTGTTCTTGTTCTTTATTGTTTCATAACAAATATAAAATTATTGTTAATAGTTTGAGGTCTTTTGAGAGAAATAATGCTACTTTGGCCTAAATCAAACTACACCACAAAATGTAAAAGCATCTTTGAGGTGATGATATGTCGTGAATGCCAGTTGACTCATTAATGAAAAAGAAACATTAACAAAAGAGGAAAACGATAACGAAGAGTCACAAAAATGGAAAAGACAAGCGGAAGTTTATTGGAATGCGCATTTCGACGCCAAAATTATAATGCCAAGTTGGCTGTCATGTAAGACATTCAAAAATCTAAATCCACATTCAAAATATAAAAAAAATTGGTGGTTTTCTGAAGCCGGAGCAACCACCGCTTCTCTTTCACCTTCCGCCGCCGCCCCATCACCGCCCGGTGGTAGGTGACTCTTCTCCGAACCTCAGGCTCCGAATACCCATCGGCTCCTCAGGTAACTTATTTCTCATTATCTTTTTCTATCACGTTGCGCATTTCATTAAATATTTTTAGACCCTTTTCAGGGAAGAAGTTTCTTTTGCTGGATTTCTAAATCCAGAAAACCTATTGAAATTGAGCGGTGAAGATTTAATTAAACGTCATTGTTTGCAAGTTTAAATCTTTATCAATGTAAACATTGGAAAAGGCTTGATAAATGGAATTCCCATGTGCAGGTTGTAGTTAAATCGTAAAGAAATGCCCAGCTCTTAAGTATGATGTTCACTAGTATGATGTTTGTGATCACAGATTGCTAGCACCCATTAGTAAAGGGTAGGTAAGAGAGGATTTAGTTGGTGAGTTCTATCTGTTGAGATATTTATGCGCCTCGTGTTGCTTTTGCAGGATTAAAGAGGGAAAACTTGGGTCCTAAGGATGGAAACTAGATCAGAAAACTTTTCTGTGGATTTTCTGATGGGGGGAACGGCAGCCATTGTCGCAAAAAGTGCTGCAGCACCAATTGAGAGAGTAAAACTTTTGTTGCAGAATCAGAGTGAATTGATGAAGAGAGGTCAACTTAAGAGACCTTATATGGGAATCGGTGATTGCTTTCGAAGAGTTTTGCGGGAGGAGGGTCTTGTCTCATTGTGGAGGGGAAACCAGGCCAATGTTATAAGATATTTCCCAACTCAGGTGGGTCATAAAATATTTTATTTTGCATCGGACTTGGACAGTTCATGATGATTACTCTACTAAGTCATCCTTTACGTGTTTCTTGAATGGATTCACTATGTTCTTTGTGTGATTCAAACATCCCTAAAGCAATATTTTCCTTAGCTACCATGTCAAAGCAGCTTTTTACTTAATGGTCGTTAAGATTATGCTCATCTGTACAAGAGACCTAAGATAACCACATCTAAGATTGTCTGCTACACAACGTGCAAAGGTGGTATTTTCTGATAGAGTTATAAAGCAACCAGTGGATCCAACCAATGCTCACTTCAATGATGTTTATGGAAAATTACCTGCACGAGTCCACTGCTCCTCACAGTCTCAGATAACAAATCTTAATTATTTCTCGTACCTGTTTCATAATATTGAACTTCTCTTAGAGAAAAGCTACAAAAGAAGGACGTACAATTTAGAGATTTAAAGTACAAAGTAAAAGAGCACAACAATTAAGCATGAGTCTCAAGCTAGTCGGGCTCCGGTATATGAGTCCTCTCTACAGAGAAATATTCAAAGAATAATTTCTACTTTGCTTTGTTCCAATAGAGTCTAAGGCAAGGTGGTTCTTATGCCTACTTGGTGAAAGGGAACGAACGACCTTTGATTTCCGGGTTTATGGATTGGATTCGGTCAGCCTCACTACATAATCAGACTGAGGCTCTGGTTACCGGAAAACGCTTCTCCAAAGGCGACCCTCTCGAGTTTCTGGTTGTTTCCGTCATTGAAGTAGCCTTTGTCGCCCTACCAAACGAAAGAAGTCACTATCAAGCAACTCGCACTATTGAAGTACCAAAGGTGCGCTCAGTCCGGTGACTAGGAAATGGGCTTGCCCTACTGAGTCGCAAATGCAACTCTGTCATCGCAAAAGCGACCACTGTTCATTCGCAATTGCGAACATTTTTCTCGCAAATGCAAGGCTTTCCAGTCCAGCCCATGCTTATTTTGAATTGTTTGAACTTTCAACTATATTTTTGTTAGATTCGATTGGTTTGGAGGTGAATTTTAGGGAAAAGGCCCCGGTTGAGCTTTGATTTGACTGCGAAGTGAGGTAAGTATTGGATCTAACATTGACTTGAGGGAATTAAGAATTCTTGAACTATGTGTTGTGTGGATCATGTGAGGAAACGACATATATGCGAGGTGACGAGTGTATATACGTCGTCAAAATATTTGTTTCCATGTTTCACCAATTGGTGCCCTGTATATAGCAAATCGTCACCTCAATCGATCAGAGCGTTTTGTACAAGTCAATTGTTTGTTTTGCCTCCTGAAGACCTGGAATCACAATGGGCACAACCGGTGCCTGAGCTGGTCCCACCGGCTCAACCATATCTGATGCCTGTTCCTGAGCTGGAGCAACTGGTGGTTAGAAATGAGGACTTAGCTATGGCGACTAACGACCAAACCTCGCAACTTCAGCAGAAAATTGACCGGCTTGACCAATTCCGAGCAGAAATGAATGAGGTCCACCCTTTTCTGCCAAGTGGTATCTGGTTCTGCGGTCAAACAGTAGCGCCTGCGACCCCGCACCTAGGGAAAATTCCATAGCAGGTGCAGTTCCAACTTAGGCGAGGCAAGTCCTCTTCTGCAGAGAAAAATGCGCACCTGTGCGTTCGCTCCTGCCTGCGGAACTTGGGGGCACCTGCGCACTTGCGGAAGGGTCTCCGCTTCTGCGACCCCAAGCATTGCAATAAAGGGAAGTTGTTGTTTTCCCCGGTATCAGAATCTATAGCTTCCAATTAGATTTCAAGATATGACATGTAGGTTTAAAGCTCATTTAATGCCTAGGTATACCGGTTTACTTGGACAAGCTACTCTTCTTAGTCTTAGGAAAATATGTGTCTTGCATTCACGGACTCTAAGAAGACTTGTCGTGTTTAGGTGTAAAGCTCATCTGCCGAGTATGTCAGTCTATCACAAGAAGTTAATCTTTTAGGCCTAGGGAAATTTGTGTCTTGCTGTTATAAGCTGTTGATAGATGTGTGTATGTACTTTATTTTTCATGGAAGACTGAAAATTATCCAGTTATACTTGAAAGGATCTGTTGCTTTCTTCCTTTTCTTTTCTAGTACCATTCTTCCTCTTTTGTGTTAGGCAAAATGGTCATCTTCTAGAAAAATCTTAATGCCATAGGAATTTGTTGATTATCCGCCAATTTTTTTGCATTTTCTTGAGGTGTTATAGATAGAAGATCTCTTCTCAGTGTAACCTTTACTACTTTATCTCTCTAAGTGGTCTCTTCGTTGTCTCTCTCTTCAGAGATGAAATAAGAGAAAGTCTAAGGTGACTGCCATAGCTGCAGGAACCCGAGTGCTCCCACCACTAAGTCACTGACCGCAATAAAGGACAGAATTGATGAAGTTGGGTGAATTTGCAATATGTTTGGAATCGGGCACTGGCGAGAACTATAAGCCTAAATTAGCCTTTTAGCGTAATTTCTAGCTACAAACTGGACTTATGATAGACTTCCTGCTATCCTTATAATAATTTCACAGCTTACTATAGCTCACTGATGATGATGATTGCTTCATAGGCACCTATATCCTATAGGGAGAAAAGATTATTAGATAGTTTTGGTATCCATCAACTGGGGTTCTTCAGAGTTGCGCTCATACATGAGTGAAGGAGAAAGTTTGTTGGAATCATAAAGTTATATATATATATATATATATATATATATTTGACCGATAGTGCAGAGAAGTTCCCTGATGACAGTCAGAAAACGTGAAAAGTTCAACGCTAAGTGTTTTTGAGATATGATATTACTATGAAACTAAGGTGAATGCCTAAGGCACAAGATGTGCATGGGGAGAATGGGCACTTATTGGGGCATTGGGCCTTGAAATGTTTACCCCCATGCTCGCCAGGACATTTAGAGCATGCATCACATTAATCTAAGTATGAGCTTGGAACTCGCCTTTAAATATTGCTTACTCCTTTTCAAACATTGCACCTTCCCAAGCAGTCCTTAGACTCTACTCACCAGGTCCTCAAGCGCAATCTCAGGCATATTTGGAAAATTATTAGTAAAATATCACGAGCTCCAATATGTTCTTCTATGCTTAGTCTGAATGGAGAATTGCTCTCTAGTTTGGGTCCTACTATCATAATCATTATTAAATTCACTTTGGGTATCGTGGTCTGAAACAATACGTTGAGTGGGGATGGGCATGTCTCCTTTAATTCCTTGTATCCTATATTAAAAATGAATTTGTTCATGCCTATGCAAAGATGTATTTTACAAGAGTATCGTATGTATATTTCCTATCCAGATTTCTGCCTAGTAGATTGTTCATAAACCTTCTATACAACTAAGAAGAAATCTGTGATCTCTGCTATTATTATTGTGTTTGGGATGTGTTCGGTCAAGCTACATTCATCTCAAGTTCTTAGGGAAATATTGCTGAGTTTTGGTTAGAATAATGCTGTTAATTTGGAAAGACGCTGCATATGCAGTGCACTTTCTCTATAATGAACTCCTTGTGAACCACTTAAATAGTCTCATCCGTTCTTCTTTTTTCCCTTTTTTTCCCATCTGTAACTGCAAGATGGAATAATAGTATCAAATAATTGATCAAAATGTTTCTGTACTTAAAATCATAATATTGGGAATTATTAAATTGTCACAGATTTTATTTTATTGTCACAGACCTTTCCTGAGCCGAAGGTCTATTGGAAACAACCTCTCTACCTGCATTAGGTAGGGGTAAGGCCTGCGTACAGACTACCCTCCCCAGACCCCACATGTTGGGATCAAATTGGGTTTGTTGTTGTTGTTGTTGTCACAGATTTTATTTTCAAATTTTCAACAATTTTTGGTGAGCTTAAATTATTATTTCTTTCATAGGCTTCCAACTTTGCTTTCAAAGGTTACTACAAGGCCCTCTTTGGATATTCAAAAGAGAAAGACGGATATGTTAAGTGGTTTGCAGGCAATGTGGCTTCAGGTAGCGCTGCTGGAGCAACCACTTCTCTGTTCCTTTATCACTTGGACTATGCAAGGACTCGGTTGGCAATGGATGCTAAGGAGTGCCCACTTAATGGTACACGTCAGTTTAAAGGGCTAATAGATGTTTACTCTAAGACAGTGTCAAGTGATGGAGTTGGTGGCCTTTATCGGGGTTTTGGGGCCTCTATTATGGGAATAACTCTGTACCGAGGCATGTACTTTGGGCTTTATGACTCCATGAAGCCAATTGTTCTAGTTGGACCCTTACAGGTATGCCAGATTCCTACGTTGGCAGTTTTCTGGTTTGAATTTTCTGTGTTATTGCACCATTTTTCTTATATATAAAAAATGTTTTATTGCACCATTTCCTTCTTTTAGATGAAAGACAAGGGAAAACTGCTAAAAAAAGATTAAAAGTTGCCCTTTCATTTAATTTATCCGGAGTATTGGTGGGAAAATGTTTTATGGTGCTGATCTTTTTGATAAAATTATTTGTTAGGGGGAGGAAGGACATCCCTTGATATGACTTGTCAAAGTATGGCTGTAGACATTAATCTCGACATTCATTGTCATTCGCAGGACAATTTTCTTGCCAGTTTTATGTTGGGTTGGAGCATAACCACTTCCTCTGGGGTATGTGCCTACCCATTTGACACAGTCCGCAGGAGAATGATGTTAACTTCAGGGCAAGAAACAAAGTATAGGAGCTCCATGCATGCACTCCGCGAAATTATACGTGTTGAAGGTTTTGCTGCACTCTTTAGAGGAGTAAGCGCAAACATGCTATATGGTGTGGCAGGGGCTGGAGTACTTGCAGGGTATGATAAATTACACCAAATTGTATATAGACCTGCATACAGTTTTGAGTCTCAAAGAGCCTTCAACAAGTAAGGCGTTTGCATGAATATTGTACATGTATACAACACTATTTCATTTGCATACGGAAGTATGAATTCTTGGCAGAAGCAGAGGTGTAGAAGAGCATTCATTTCACCAACTGATTTCAACGAAACGAAAGCAACAGTATGCAGCAGGGTACTCGCACACAAATGTTATAGCTCCGTGAATATGAAGTTCCGTCACTTGTGCTGCTTTAGACCAAATGCTTTAATTTGTTGTGGACCAATGGAACAAAACAATGAAGTATGTGGTGTCATACAAGACTACACTGTGAAGACTCTTGGTTCCATCTGACTATTGTTTCTCCCCTCTCAACTTTTTCCGAATTGACCCTTGGCAAGAGTTACCATGTGCATATACAAGAAAAAACTAGGCAGAAGAAATGAAATAAGGGCCTCCATCCTGTATTTTCTGTACAGTCCATTCTACACCTTGTTTTCTTTGCTTTTTACCTCCATTGATCACTGATCCGACTTATTGTGATAATCTAAGTTTTTCACTGGTTAATGAATAGGTTGATACTGGAGGCCTTTTTCTTTTAGATAAATAGCTTGAAAGTGCAAATAGTAAAAGATCAGTTTACCTGTATAAATACATTGATTTTCTTGTTACTTGGTGTTAATATCTTCACTTTTGTGATACCAAGCGCCAGTTGATTTTTTTTTTTTCAATTCTTGCTTAGTGGTTGCTTTGTCACCAATAGAGAGTACAGACTCTCTCTACTTGAATTGTTTCTTGACCATATATTCTTGCTTTGCCTTTGATTTTTTAAGGGTTTGAACCTATATATTCCAATTATTTTGGTCCAGGAAGAACAGAGAAAATATTTATTCTGAAAGGAAATTAATTCCATTCAAACTGAATTAACAAAAAAAAAAAAATGGGAAAAACGAAAAGTAAATGATGGAATCTTGAAATAACTCCATCAAGCTAAAAGCCAAAATTTCTTATGACGTTTAGTAGTAATCAGATATCCTCCAGATTTGCTGCTCTTTCTTCTCACAGCAACAGTCATACAGTTGGCCTTCTGAATACAATATTTCACAACTCTGCTTCTTGACCTTTTCCTTGTCCATATCCTTAGCAGTCGCCACATTATCGATCTTTTCCTCTGTCCTAATACCAGTAAAGACACATTACGTTGCTTTGCTTCTTCTACAATCACAGCTCCTTTCTCTTTTCCTTCTTGTATTGCTATCTCCACTTGCACCTAACATTATGAAGACAATAAACAATTAGCAGCTCATTTTGAAATAGACTTCTCTACAACAACATTCTTATATAACAACACTTCTCTGTAAAAGTCAAATATTTTCGGAACTAATTTTTATGTTATGTTATAATATATGTTCTCTATAATAGCACTTCACTATAACATCCAAATATATTTGGATCAAACGAGGCTGTTATAGAGAAGTTTGACTGTATAATGGATTTGTAGAATTAATGTTTACTTTGGGCCAAGTACGCATGGTTTTCCCTGAAGAGCCGTTCAACATTTAGAGTACGTTGTATATGTAGTTGTTTTTACTACATCACACCCGTGGGGTGTGGCCTTTTATTGCACTTGCATGAATACATGATGCTTTGTGCACCGGGCTATCTTTTTTATACAACTACATTACATGGTGTAACTAAGTTATATATACACTATATTTACCATACATAAATACACGTGGAAATAATTATATTTCATAGCTACTCCTTATATTTTGTAGCAAAATTCCAATGGTAAATACAATGTATGGAGTCACATACACTAGTACAGTAACTGTATGTATCACTGTATTACAATGCGTATGCGTTGATACAACCATTTAGAGTCAGTGGCGAAGCCACATGCAACAAAGGGGCGTCAACCGACACTCCTTCGCCGAAATTATACCGTATAGCTCGAGAACTTTTTTAAAAATATGTATATATACTATATAATGACACCCTTTAACTTCTTGGTGAGTTTGTTTCTTTATATTTTGACTCTCCTTAATGAAAATTCTGGCTCCACCACTATTGAGAGTGACAGTAGCTACGAATAGTAATTTAGCAAACTATAGTTACATATGATAATTAGACTATAAACTATAGTGCTTTATGAAGATTATTACTATTGACGTAAAATGTGAATGATCATTTTAATATGCATGATGCAGAGTATCACTTGGAGAAAAAGATTTTTTTTTCTGTCAAGTCTTTCTCGGTTGGCTAAGGCCAATTAAAATATTTGATACTGCTTAGTTTGGTCAATTAATATATTTTTAAGTGATTTATGGTTCTAAAAATATTTGAATTTCACTTTAGAGCTCTGCGATTAACCTTTTTTTTCCTTCATATTCAACTACATCATATTTATGGTAAAAACCATAATATTTGGCTTCCATATGTCACATCAAATTATCAATCAAGACTAAATATGTTTTAGTTTTAAGTACTTACGCTTGGTCTCCTCGTTTGGCATATATTTTACATGGAGCAAAGAAGTTCATAGGCCTTCTGATTAATTTCACTGTTGGCTTTTTCACCTACAGCAATAAAAGAGAAGTTAAAACTTATCAAGAAAAGAACTAAGGTATATATATGTGTTGAATTGGTTAGAGGCTAAAGGAAGAGTAACAAAAGTTTTGAACCTTCATTTGATATCTTGCTGACATATAGAAGAATAATGGTGTCCTGACTTTGAACAGTATGAGAAAGTGCCCATTGCAAAGCACAATTGGCATCAAGACTAGGATCAACAACAACCATAACTCTATTATTATTATTATTGCCAGTACTCTCAAAATCTTGCCTCGAGTCTTCACTGGTGAAATCAGTTTTATCGAATTTGATCAGGCCATTCTTCCCCGGACCCCACATGTGAGATCTCACTGGGTTGTTGTTGTTGTTGTTGATCAGACCATTCTTCTTGTATGGCTGAGAAGGCGAACGCGCTCCAACACGGACCACAGTTTTGCTTTTGCAGAATCCTGGTAACTTTGAACGGACACGCATCATTCTTTGTGATCAAATTCCAAATGAAGAAAAAGCTGAAATACACTGTTTAGTTATGGCTATAGAAAGGCCAAAAAACAAGGCGAATTTTAGTAGATGGTCTTGGCCTAAAGAGGCAAATGAGCCAAATTTTATATTTGATTGTAATGTGTAATATGTGGAGGGAGGAATATGACTTTATATATATGTTGTAAGTGGTGACAAAATTAGAGGCTTAAAAGTCATGACAATCATTTTCTGGAATATGTTTGTGTATTGGATTTTCCAAATGTGGGGCTCTTAGGTTCTAGACGTGCCTACCATGAAGTGGTAGTAGACTCATAATGGCTGGTTGTTGAAATTTAAATGTTTACGGCTTAGCAGAGTAAATATTCTCTTGCAAAAATATAGGGTAAGACCGCATATAATAAACCTTTGTGGTCCGGCTATTTTCCGAACCCCGCACATAACAAGAACTTAGTGCATCGGGCTGCTCAATGAGATTGGTAGTAAATGGTGATAGTCTAGAGTTATTGTAAAGCATCTCAACTTCATGATTACTACTTCTTCCGTTCACTTTTAGTTGTCTACTTTGGATTTTTCGCGCTCTTTAAGAAATAATAAATAAAATATATATTTTATAATTTTATCCATAATAACAATAGTATTTTCAAAAGTTGTGGGAAATAATTTGGGGAATGATAAGGATAAAGTAGAAAAAAAAAATTGTCTTTTCTTGATTTAGTATAGTGAATAATTAAAAGTGAAAACTTATTTTTAATATAGTGGACAGATAAAACTGAACGAAGGGAGTATTTAATAACAATGTTTGTTAGCACCATTTATTGTAGAAATATGAATGCAGGAATGCCAGCACAGACTAACAAGTCTTCATTCTAAAATATGATTGAAGGAAAGCCAGCACACACCAACTAGGCCTCTCCCCACCCGTTGAATCTTTTCTTTTTCGTGGATCTTTAACTTATATATACATAAGCAATATAATTTTTTTGCACTATCATGTGGAGATTGATCAAGCATTTACTCATTTAGGTAAACATGTGAGATCAGATCTCTCTATAATAGTAATTCTTTCGTAATAACATTTTGTTACAGCACAAGCTTTTCTTGGGATTGATTGTTCATGTTATGTTATATTATGTATTTTCAGTTTTTTTCAACTGCATTTCGCTATAGCAACAAAAATATATCCGGTCAAACGACACCATCACCGATAGATTTATTTTACAAAATTTTGTGGTTGAAATTATAAGATCAAAATTCGGATTGGTTTGTGTTTACCCTTAAAACGGAAAATAATTAAATTTATAAGTGGTTTTAAGGATATGCGATTTCACTTGGCACAAACTGGGAAAATATTTAAATTGATATTAGAAATTGACTGTAAATAAAATAAAGCAAACCAAATTAGATATGGAGCTTTGACCCTCGAGCTAGGTCGCCCTCGAACCAAACAAGTATGCTACTGGAAAATGTGAACTGAGCAATAGAGTATTGAAAGCTTAAGAGAGAAAATGTAATATACTGCTTTGTACTGCGTGAATGTCATGATTACAAAATGATTAGAACCCTTTTATATAGTAGAGAAGTTCTACTTATGGTACAGTTCTAAATACAATAAGAAATCTCATGATTGGCTGATTAATCCGCCTTGGCTTGATACGTGCCGAGATTCCCGTCGTGATCCTCGCTCGATCTCGGATATTTCGGCTTACCGTTACTTGACCAGGTAAACCCCCTTCGATCCGACCGATCTCCGTTCCGCTCGGTCTCGAACTTGGGTTGATCATCGTCCTTGACAAGTCCTCGAATTAAGGGTCCAACAACCTAACTTTATATTGGGGCTCGATATAATACGAGTCCGAACCATGGTCTATCATGATCCAACCACGATTAGTCACAAAAAGGGGCTGGCCCGTTATGACCGCATACAGATAGTTCCCTCGTTTCTCAGAAATAAGATGATGAGAAACGACATGGATTCCCGAGCTCCATCCTTTCGAGTGTGACGTCAGCGACTAGCTCGACCGTGACGCATGCAACGTAACATCCCGTCGGTCCAGTTACCAAGGCATTAAATGCATGTCAAGCGTTGGTCGGGCACTATCTGATTCTGAATCGTCGCCTTCAACCTATAAAACCCTTAACCTTCTTTCATTCAAAATTTTACAACCAACGCCTTTACTACTCTTGCCTTCAAAGAATCCTTACTTCTTAATTCTCATATCAAATTTCCTGAACCTTACCAAATTCTTTGATTTCTGATTCGCTTTTCACAAATGGCTAAGACTTCCAAAACCATGCCAAAAAAGAGGCTCTTTCTTCATCGCGTCCTGCCAGCGGTGCGGCTGCGACGAAGCCCCACTCTGAGGAATTCGTTCCGAAGGGGTGCCCAACTGTCGTCGACTTCAAGATAGAGAATATCCCCTCGGTGCAGAGGTGATGCGAGCTAATGTCGAGGTATATGTGCACCATTACCGAGGGCCTCCTCGACAAGGTCAAATAGGAGTGCAACTGGAAGAATAAGGACGTGATCGTTCCTTCTCCCGAGGAATCGATCACCACATATGTGGAGGGGGTATCTAAGTGTTTACACTTACCCCTTTACGTTTAGCCCCTGGATCTTGTAATATTATCCTTCTGCAAAAGGTACGATGTTACCCTGGGCCAGATCCACCAGTCGTTCTGGATAATCGTCGTCCTTCTCCCTTTCTTCACAAGAAAGATCAAGGGTGCTCCTTTACCCTCGATCATCTCATGCGCCTCTACATTTCCTGTCTCTATCGAGGACTGATTAAACTCACCCGCCGGGCAAACAAAGCCCCGTTCTCCAATATCAACGAGACCCGTGACCGAGGCTGGATGGGCAGGTTCGTCCGAATAAGGATATCGGACCTTATCGCTG
The DNA here is from genome assembly GCA_005239495.1 of Nicotiana undulata. NCBI lineage: Eukaryota > Viridiplantae > Streptophyta > Magnoliopsida > Solanales > Solanaceae > Nicotiana > Nicotiana undulata. The sequence continues at coordinate 51,718 of ML248792.1, forward strand.
CGGAAGACATGCCGTTCTCAGAGAGTTGGAACATGAACCGTAAGTGTCCTTACCTTGAATGCTCGCTTTATAATTTTTACTTCCTTCTTTGCTTATTTTATTTTGTTGTTGCAGTTGTGGCCCAGTTTCCAGACCCGGAGTTGAAAAGATGGGTCGAAAGCTTGGTTTCTCAGAGGCCCTACCTTGAGCGTGCTGGGATGGAGCTTTCTAAGGGTCGATGGGAGGCTCACAACCATGGTAAATTTCTGCTCTCTAACTGTTTTCCATTTTAGCCTTTTCCTAACTAACCTGCCTTCCTTTTTTTTGCAGGTCTCAGGAAGGATGTTGCGATGAGACCTCATTCCGATGATGAAGAAATCTTTCCCCAACCATTAGCTCCAAAACGAGGAAAAGGGCCCCGAGTCCCCTGGGATCGGAGAAGAAAAGACGGGTGTGGAGGCCTCGTAAACCCAAGAGGAACATCATTCCCCTATTTTTGGACTCAGTTCGTCGTCTAATGGATGAGTCCGAAAAAGAAGAAAAAGAAGAAGAAGAAACCGGGCTAGTGGCTCGTCCGCGAGCTACGGTGTTAGTACAGAAGACCTCCGAATCGGAGGCAATTGATAAGGGGAGCTTCGACCGAGGTCCCTAATGCCTCCCAATTTCGCACCACTAATTGGATTGTGAAGCGGTCGATGCAATTATAATTACCCAACGTGAGTCGGGGTCGATTCCACAGAGAGCTTATATTGGATTAGGTATATATCTAGACTAGGTGTATGACGTGCCCAAATTGCACTTCCACATAATTGGTTGTTTCTTTCTTCTTCTAAAAATCATGCCATTGTTTGTAAATGACAAACTAAGGAACGATATTTTTGTGTTAGTGTTTTCAAATTTATAAAGGATCTAGGGTTGTGACTTCCACCTAGGTGGTTACCTAACGGATTGTGGGATTTAGGGTAAGTTTTATTGATCGAGGTATAATATAGCAATCACACACAATTACCCACTCTATACCTCTCGGTAGTTTGAGTGGTTTTGCCCAATTTGGCTTTCTCAAGTCCAAAGGGGTAATTCACAAAACTAGTGATAGATGCTCAAGTTGGGTCTTACTATCTCTAGATTTTACCCTTTAATTGGGGCTATCAATTTCTTGAGTTCACCCAATTCCTTGTTAGCCAAATTTTCCTAGACTTAGTCTCTCTTTCTAAAGTAGAAACTAGGTCAATTAGGTATGAATCAATGTTTGCAACCATTAATTCTTAAATTCAAGCAAGAACTAGGCTAAATATCATAAACTCAATCACAAACAAGCCCTAAATTAAACACCCATTAGGCACCACACTAGGGTTGGGTCACAACCTTAGCTAAGAAATTAGTTACTCATGGATAAAATTGAAGAAACTAAAGAAGAAACTAAGATTAAACTCATAATAGATGGTTAAGGGAAGAAAATCTAATGTTAAAATGATAAAATATTACAAAGTTACCCAAAACAGTAAAGGAAAAACGACTATCTATTCTCAGGTGTTCCCAACGTAACCTAATATTGACAAAAAGATCTATTTATACCCAGCTAAAATTATCGAACAAAATTGCCCCTGCGGAGGTTGTGCGGCCGCACAATTTTATGTGCGGTACGCAGTTTGAGGCTGACTTGACGGGATGGTCTTCTGCGGCCTCATAATTCTAGGGTGCGGCCACACTTCTTCTGATTTTGGCGGATCGCATATTTATGAGTGCGGCCGCACTTTTGGACTTGAGCTAGATGTGGGTGATTTCTGCGGACCGCACATTTATGAGTGGGGCCGCACTTTAGCATTCTGCGGCCGCATAATAATATCGCGGTCCGCACTTCTTCAGGGACCCAAGATGTCATCTCTTTGAACCTTGTCTTCTGCGGCCGCAGAATAATTGTGCGGTCCGCCCTTCATGAAAGAATTTTGACAGTGGCTCTTCATAGTCTGCGGCCGCACACAGTATTGTGCGATCCGCACTTTGCTCTTTTTTACTTTGTTTTGGTCCTTGTCCAATTTTACTCCTTCTTGAGTTGATTTTCATTTCTTTGGCTCGTTTCCCAATATTCCTGCAAGAAAGCACATTTCATTAGTTCTCGGGAATTCCTTTAAGCATTTTAAGCTTGAAGGTAAGTAAAACAGAGCAAATAAGTAGTCAAAATACCTAGTTATCAGTCCGAGTAGGGAAGAACAGAAGTCACCCCTTCCCCAGCGAAGACGACGGAGGGAGAGTCTCGAGGCAAGGCTCCCAAACAATATAAGAGGTCCATGGGGTCGAGCTCAGTATGGTCGACATTTCTGACTCCCTCCAAATTTCAAACTCCATGATTCGAGAGGCCGACATGCTAGAAGGTCATCGGGTCAATCTCCATGGTTTCTTCGACGGGCTCGAAGCTGCTACTTTCGAGGATATCCCCCGATTTGGCGACTTATCGGTGCCGAAGAAAACACCATTGCCGGGGGCCACTAGATCTCCATCGAGCTCGAAGTTAGTAGACCAATTCCCAGCACCGAGTGCTAACCCGAACCACAAACGGCATCTAGTGTTGACCGTCCCCGAGGATGCTCGAATTTTCTCCCCCCCGCCAACGGGCTGAGAGGCTTGGTGACATAAAAGGACCAAGCAGTGATGAATGCTGTGGGGGCTTCCTGCTTGTTCAACGAGGCCCAACACACTCTAAATTAGATAATCTTCGAGAATTTGTTCCTTACTTTCTTTATATTTGGAATTGCAGATTACTCTTAACATTTTTCCTTTTCTAGTAGGCTTCAGTGCTGCACCACGAGTCCTTTGCCAGAGTTCAAGAGGAGCACAAGGCCGAAGTTTGGAGCCTCACTGATAAGAGCGATACTTATAGGCTCCTTAGGGAAAGAGTCTAGGCCGATTTGGTTGCAGCTCGGGATGAGCACACTGACACAACCGAGCAGGTATTCCGAATGCTTCATGATAGTGAAGTTGAGTTAGAGATAACAACTAACGACCTAATTCTGCAGATTCAACAGAGGCTCGAGCAGATCAATCAGCTCAGCAAGCAGGTGGATGATGTACGGGCCGAGGCCGAGGCTTTCAAGGGAAACATGGATATCTTGGCCGCGATGAAAGAGACTGTTCAAGCACAGTTGGGTTCAGCGACTAAGCTTAGAGCCGAGAAAGAGACAAACTTGGTGCGGACCGAGAAGATCAAAGAGCTTCAGTCTCAGCTGGATTCAACCGCCAACAAGCTCGAGGAGGCTAATTCTGAGGTGGTCGAGGCTGGCATCAAGGCTGATGAAAAGGTAGCCCAGTTTAAAATCGACATCGAGGCCATCTAGACCAAATCTAAGAGCATGATAGATCATGCAAAGTGGCAAGCTCGAAGGGAGGCCCTCGAGGATTCTCAAGACCGAGACGTCAATATTGCGGCCAAGATTGACAATGCCCGAGCAGAAGAAAATCGCGCTCGGAAGCTGGCCTTCACTGAGGATGACTCTGATGACCTCAGTGAGTTTGAAGAAGAAGATTTTGAGGACGGAGACGCTGCGTCCGATGGAGACCAATCCCCTTAGGACTTAGTATATTTTTATTATTTTCTTTTTGTACTTTTTTCTGGGGCCGTTTTCGGGCTGTTGTAATTTTTTTTGTACTTTCCCGATTTGGCCCTTGTAAGGAAGACTTATTTTGTATAAAAATACAAGGGCCTTTATTTTCCCTTTCATCTTTTCAGTCTTTACTTATTTTTGCTTTATAATTTGTAATCAAGAATGCCTTAGCACGAGATAATAGGGAATTGTTCCAGAGCCCGAACAACCATAGCATTCGTTAGAGTTTTGGGGCTCGATATTATCGAAGCCATTTATGACTTTTTTGGGGTAGAATTTTAAAAACCGGTTAAAGAATTCGAAGGCCTATTTTGTTACAGAATTCGTACGTCTACGACTCGTGTTAATTCAGCCGTAGCCTTTTAGAGATTGGGCTCATTTTCCTGTTTTGTTCGGGATTTCCCAAGATAATAATCCCCGAGTGGGGTGGACGTGGCTTTTAGAGATTGGGGAATTGACTATTAGGTCTTTTATCCCCGAAATTAGATAACTCGGGCTGTTTGAGCTGAACGATAGTCCCCGAGTGAGTATGGCCGTGGCCTTTAAAATTTGAGGGTTGCCAAAAAAATTCTTATGCCCTCGGTACTCAACAGTTCGATCAACTTGTTTTTCGGACGGCAGTCCCCGAATGTGGGGTGATTATCCGAACTCTTGTTATGATCGGCCCTTAAGCTCGTTTCCATAATAGATCGAAGGTACGAAATTATAAGGTATAAAAACTTTTTCTAAGACATGAGATAATGGCAAGGAAAAGTACTTCTCTTTATTCTAGCGAAAAATGATTACACATGCATAAATGTTCCAGGGCTCGAGCAGCCTATGTGGGTACGGTTCGTTTGAACGTTTGGCCCTTACAAATTTCACCTATCGAGAACCCGCTATTATGAAGTAATTTCCTCGCAACAAAGGTGACATTCAAGGGAAATGCCCCCCAGAATTCAAGGTTGATTGCAAATGAGCCACGAATACTGTTGAACTATTCTTCGTTGCCGATTCGTAATCGGCTTGATTCTAAGTTAGCACGATTCACTGTTGACTCGTTAAAAACCTTGCCAACAAACCCATTTTGGACAAAACCGGTCTAAGGGAAAAAAGTGCAACCCGTGCTTTCAGACCTAAAGAATTTGTTTTATCTGCCGAAAAATCCACCATCGATTCTTGTTAATAACATGCAATAGTTAGTCTAAAACGAAAATGAAAATGGAAGGGGGCCCATACCTTAGCAATAGTATCGCTTTAGGTGTGATATGTTCCAATTTCTCGGTAGTTGTTCTCCATTCACCTTTCCGAGCTTGTAGGATCCTTTTCCGGTGACTTCGAGAATCTGGTTTCGTCTTTCCCAGTTCGGACCCAGTTTTCCTTCATTCAGATTTCGGGTGTTGAGCGTGAATTTCCTTAGCACCAAGTCCCCGATGTTAAAATGTCGAAGATTGGGTCTTCGATTGTAGTATGTTTCGATCCGCTATTTTTTGGCTGCCAATCGGACAAGGGCGGCTTCTCGTTTTTCATTCAACAATTCTAAGATCGTACTCAGGGCCTTATTATTTGACTCTTCTATTGCATATCGGAACCTGATGCTAGGTTCTCCGACCTCGACCGAAATTAAAGCTTCGGCGCCATAAACTAATGAGAACGGGGTAGCCAGTACTGGATTTCGATGTTCTGCGGTATGCCCACAGAACCTCGGGGTAGTATTTCTCTCCATTTCCCTTTGGCGTCGGTTAGTCTCTTCTTAAGATTTTGGATGATGGTTTTGTTGGTTGATTCAGCTTGGCCGTTTCCGCTGGGATGATAAGGTGTTGATAGGATCCTTTTGATCTTGTGATCCTCGAGAAATTTAGTCACCTTGTTGCCGATGAATTGCTTTCCATTATCACACACAATCTCGAAGGGCATTCTGAATCGACATATGACGTGGTCCCAAATAAAGTCTATGACCTCCTTTTCTCTGACTTTCTGGAAAGCATGTGCTTCAACCTACTTAGAGAAATAATCATTCATAAATTAAGTAAATTGAGCTTTACCTGGGGCCGATGGAAGAGGGTCGAGTACCCTCGTGGACTTCCCTTAGGACATATTCGGTATCTCCCGGTTCTAGACATATCGCTAACGGACCATCGAACATCCTTCTGAAAACCGTTCCGTCTTCAGACAAGGTGAATCGTGTTGCCTTCGCGCGTAGAACTCTCGACTCCTTTGGATATGATGGGAGCTTCTCGTTCTTTAAATACTCTACGTATTTGTTTCTCTAATCCTAGGTCAACTTGTGGAGTTTATCTCGGCATGACCTTCTTCGATCACCGATATCATGAGCTATACGACAGACCTCGAATTGAGTTCGTCGTCTTCGACCAATTACCCTAAGTTTGCGAGGGAATTGTCCTCACTGTTCTGATCTCGAGGTACATGTCGCAAGGTCTATTCCTTGAATCGATGTAGAGTCACTTGTAGCTTATCCAAGTATCTCTGCATTCGGTCTTCTCGGACTTCAAAGGTCCTATTAACTTGGTTTACCGCGAGGAGGGAATCACACTTGGCCTCGATGACCTCCGCTCCCAAGCTTTTAGCTAATTCGATGTGACGACCCAAATTTCCCTCCATTGGGTATCGTGATGGTACCTAGTCTTAAGGACTAGGTAAGCCTAACATTTACTGAATAACAACAATAATAAAGGAAATCTAACAGTCTCGATAAAGAAATCTTTACAGAATTTACAATTTTCCAAACCGGTAGTACAAGTCATAAGCTCTACAGAGTTGCTACAACTTCTAAATACAACTTTTTGGAAATGAGTAAAAACGGTTTGAATGCAAGGTAAGAAGGTGACTCCGAAGCCTCCGAACGCAGCGACAGGTTTACCTTGGGTCTCCTCAGCAAGGATCCATACAACTACTAACGATCAATACATGGATATGCACAAAATGTGCAGAAGTGTAGTATGAGCACACCACAACGGTGCCCAGTAAGTATCAAGACGAACCTCGGTGAAGTAGTGACGAGGACTAGTCAAGACACCCACTGGTCTAATAAAACGAACAAGCATAAGTATAGGGATGACAGAACATGACATCTATCTAAGGACTACGCGATATGACTAAAGAAATAGAAACTGCAATAAGGAAGGAAAAACAACAGGTAATAGCGGAACACCATAATAAGACACAGAGAATGAACAGAAACACAGCCCAAATCCGAAAAATCACAATACAGTAAAGGCAAGTAGTATCTCAGCAACTGCAATAGTTTTCACATCAAGTCTCAGCCAACAAACCCCAATAAATTAGTCAAATCCTTCAAGTGTAAACTTTCACCCCGTAAGTTTTTAAATTGAGGTCTTTAGAATATAATCCTTTCCAATAAGAAAATTCTTTTTTTTTGAAATATATTTCCTTCAAATAAATATCCTTCAAACATAGTTCTTTCAAGATAAAAACCTTTCAAGTATAAACTTTTCAGATAAATGTCCTTCAATATAGTTATTCCAAGATCAATACTTTTCAAATATAAACTTTTCAAATAAATATCCTTCAAACATAGTTCTTTCAAGATAAATACTTTTCAAATATAACTCTTTCAAATAAATATCCTTCAAACATAGTTCCTTCAAGATAAATACTCTTCAAATATAAACTTTTCAAGTAAATATCCGTCGAGTATAAGTCACCCTGTGACACCTAAGAATAGAAGATTAGCAGCTCCGAACACAGATATAACAACAGGGAAATCTACCGGGATACCGTCCCGTAGTCCCGAATTAATTATGCAGTACAGAGGGATCTCCCTGAATACGTCCGTAGTCCCAAAATAAATATACAGTGCTGGGGGGATCTCCCGGAATACATCCGTAGTCTCAAAGTAAATATGCAAGATATGGGGATCTCCCGGAATACGTCCTTAGTCCCAAAATAAATATGTAGTGTTGGGGGATCTCCCAGAATACCGTTCCATAGTCCCAAAGTAAATATGAAATGCAGGGGGATCTCCCAGAATATCGTTTCGTAGTCCCAATTTAAATATGGAGCGCAACCAACAAAGATAACAACTATAGCACGACAGAACCTCGTACATCACCACAACAAGTACAAAAGCAACAATGACAGTAATGCAAAGTACTGCAAATAAATCAACTCAAGAACTTTAAATCACAAAGAAATGTAGAACTCAATCACAAGGAATAACCACAATAAAGAATGCTAGGCGCAAGGAGAACAACTTAACAAGGGAAAACAAAAATGTAGCAATGATTCCAAAATATTCAAGCCAACAATAAGAAGTCAACACGAGTCAAATAGTTCCAAATATAGGCAAGCTAACTAAGGTATAGGTTATCTAAACTCCTTTTCAGGTTGAGCAATTACGAGGAATATTCAACAAATCAAGTAAGGGTAAGCAGCAAAAGATAATCATAACTCCAATTAAGACTAAACAATTGTAGGATGAGATAATAATAATTTCAATTAAAGATAAGCAGTTATGAAAATATATCATGACGATAGAAGAGGTAAAATCTTCAGTTAAGTCAAATCAGGGTCAAGTAGACAGTAAGGGTGAATCATAAAGCAATTATCTCTAATCAAAGCATGTAGAGGTGAAACTAGCAAATATGAACTCAAACGTATCAAGAACAACTTCATACACGGTGAATATAAAGACCTAAGAACCATAAAAGGCCAACTTCCCATAAATAAGGCCGAGCACGCACTCGTCACCTCGCGTACACAGACTACAATCAACATAGAGGACTCAAATCCTAAGGGTAGTCCCCCCACACAAGGTTAGGCAAGATACTTACCTCAAAGAAGACAACTACGTACTCTAAAATGAACTCCTCGGGTGAAAAGACCTCCGTACAACTCAAATCTAATCAAAATAACTTCAAAATACAAACAAAACTCATAAGGAACTATCCGGATCATAAAGTCTCAATCTTTACAAAAATCTAGAAATCGACCCAAAAGTCAACCCCGGGCACGCACCTCGGAACCCGACAAAATTTACAAATTCCGAACACCCATTCAATTACGTGTCCAACCATACTTATTTCATCAAATTCCGATACCAAATCGATGTTCAAACCCAATTATTCGCTTTAGAAAAGTTTTGGATAAAAACACTCAATTCTCCAATCAAAGCATGGATTAATTCAAAAAAAGAACTTCTGTAATCATATTAAAATACAAAATTATACTTAGATACTGACCCTCATGAAAAGACGAGAATAACGCCGCAAAAATCATCTCAATCGGAGCTCTAGAACTCAAGATATGCTCAAAATACTAAAATGACGCGGTTTGATTTTTTTATACTCAACGATTTTCGCATTTGCGACAAAAATATCCGCACCTGCGCATTTCCAGCTGTCACTTCCGATTTTGCGGACAATTTTGAGCACCCGCGACTCCGCTGATGCGGACCCATCTTCGCATCTGCGAAGCACCATCACCAGCTCTCTTCTCCGACACTAAAATGAGCATAACTTCCTCATGCGATGTTCAAATTCGAGGATTCTTTTTGCTATAGCTTCGGAAATTACGATACAGAATTAATGCTTCAATAAAAAACAGAAATTAGAGATCATTTGCTTAATTTCGTATCATTTATGCTTGAAGAAACGACGCCGGAACATAAAAAACGAGCACAAACACAACTCAAACCTATTTAAAACTCACCCGAGCCCCTCGGGACCCTGTCCGAACATACCAATAAGTTCAATAACCTAAAACGGACCCGCTCGAGGCCTCAAACCACATCAAACAAAGATGAAACTACAAATCACACCATCTAAAACTCGTGCCGAACCCTATCAATTGAACCCGGAATGGCACCAAATTTTGTAGACAAGTCCCAATTGACATAACGGAGCTGTTCCATCTCTCGGAATCGCATCCTGACCCCGGTATTACCAAAGTCAACTATTGGTCAAACCTCTCCACCTTCCAAACTTCAACTTTTCCAACTTTCGTCGAAAAGCTTCAAATCACCCTACGGACCTCCAAATACAATTCCGGACGCATGCCTAAGTCAAAAATCACCATACGAAGCTATTGAAATCATCTAAAACCAATTTCGGAGCCGTTTACACAAAAGTCAAATTCCGGTCAGCTCTTACCGCTTAAGCTTCCAAAACTTGAATCCTTCTTCCGATTTGGCTCTGAATCATTCCGTAACTGAAATCAACCGCGTACGCAGGTTGATATACATAATATGAAACTGATCAAGGCCTTATGCCGTCGAACGGAACTTAAATTCTCAAAACGACTGGCCGGGTCATTACATTCGAGACCTGCAATCATGGCCTTAGATTCTGCCTCATTGTTAGTCAATTTTGTAGTACTGATAGATTGTTTAACTACATTACTTGTGGTTGGTTTTAGTATGATTCCTAGACCGAACCTTTTTGCATTCGAATCGCCGTCCGTAAAGAGGGTCTAGACTCCCGAGGATGTACCCGATTTTACTAACAATTCTCTTTCAACCTCGGGTATGAGGGTCGGCGTGAAGTCAGTTATGAAGTCTGCTAAGATTTGAGACTTGATGGTTGTTCGGGGTCGATATTCAATATCGTACTAGCTGATTTCTACGACTCATTTGGCCAACCGACCCGAAAGATCAGGCTTGTGCAAAATTTTTTGAAGTGGATAAGTCGTTACAACACATATTGGATGGTATTGAAACTATGGTTTTAGTTTCCTTGAGGCGCTTATTAAAGCGATCGCCAATTTTTCTAGGTCTGGATATCTGGTTTCGGCCTCACCTAAGGTCCGACTAACATAATAGATTGGGAATTTCGTACCTCATTCTTCTCAGACCAATACTTCACTTACCTCTATCTCCGTTACTACTAAATACAGGTAAATCTGCTCGTCTACTTTTGGCGTGTGAAGCAGCGGCGGGCTCAATAATTACCGTTTTAGCTCTTCTAGAGCCTGTTGGCATTTCAGATTATGCAAATTTATTCTTTTTCTTCAGTAACGAGAAGAATCAGTGACTCTTATCGGAGGATCTCGAGATGAATCGACCCAGGGCGGTTATGCGTCCCGTTAGCCTCTACATGACATTTACGTTGTCTACTTTTGTGATGTCCTTAATAGCTTTGATTTTATCGGGGTTGATCTCGATTCCTTGACTGGACACCATGAAGTCGAGAAACTTGCCTGATCCGGCCTCGAATGCACATTTCTCTGGGTTGGCTTCATGCTGTACTTTTTTAGTATACTGACAGTTTCCTGTAAATGCTTCAAATGGTCCTCTGATCACAGAGACTTAAGTAACATGTCTTCAATATAAACCTCCATTGATTTTCCTACTTGTTCTTCAAACATTCGGTTTACTTGGCATTGATAAGTTGCACCAATATTTTTTAGTCCGAATGGCATTACATTATAACACTAGGTGCCGTACTTAGTGATAAACGACATCTTTTTCTGATCCCCCGGGTTCATCTGTATTTGGTTGTACCCGGAATAGGCATCGAGAAAACTGAGAATCTCGTGGCTGGTCGTGCCATCGATCATATGGTCGATATTAGGCAAAGGAAAAGAATCCTTGGGGCACTCTTTATTCAGGTCTTTGTAATCTACGCACATTCTAAGTTTGTTTCCCCTTTTAGGGACTACTACTACGTTTGTGAACCATTCAGGATATTTCACTTCCCCGATGGACCCTATTTTTAGAAGTTTGTTTACCTCGTCTTTGATGAAAGTGTGCTTGACCTCAGACTGGGGTATTCTTTTTTGTTTCACCGGATGAGACTTTGGGTCCAGGCTTAGTTTATGGGTAGTGATTTACGGATCCATGTCATGTTAGGATGGGACCAAGCAAAGCAATCCATGTTAGCTAAAAGGAATTGAATAAGTTTTTTCCGGAGCTCGGGTTTAACACCGTGCCTAGGTATACCTTTCGTTCGAGCAAATGTTCGATCAGTATGGCTTGTTCCAGCTCTTCGACCATTGACTTGGATTATGGAGGATCGAGGGACCCCATAGTCATCATCCTCATCGATCCCTTCCTTCTCCGATTGGGTCGAGGCCAATGTCTGTGGTTGCTATTTGGTCTTGTTTTCCCTTCGCATCTAATCCTTTTTGTTTATGAGAGTGCCGATATTGATATCACTTCGTCGACTGCAAACATATCTTTGATGACGTCGGGAACTTTAGAACCTGGTGAAGGGTCGAGGGTACTGCCATCATGTTATGGATCCATGGCCTCCCGAAAAGGGCGTTATACCTCATGTCACCCTCGATCACATGCATCTTCGTTTCTTGGATGGTCCCGGCCACGTTCACTGGCAAAGTTATTTTGCTTTTGGTGGTTTCGTATGACATGTTGAAGGCGTTAAGTACTCGGGCTGCGGGCACAACTTGATCCTGTAGGTCGAGTTGTTCTACGACCCTCGATCAAATAATGTTGGCCGAGCTACCTGGATCAATCAAAACACATTTAACTTGAGTTTTATTCAAAAGAACAGATATTACCAGTGCGTCGTTATGGGGTTGTAAGATCCCCTTTGCATCCTCGTCATTGAAAGACAAGGTCACTTCCGGTATAAAATCCCGAGTTCGCTTTTCTCTTGTGATTGACACCTTCGTGCACTTGAATATGGGTCCCTGAGGAATATCGACCCCTCCAACAATCATGGATTACGTGTTGTGGCTCCTCTTGCTCGTTTTGTCTGTTTGAGTCTCAATTCTTGAAGTGCTTCTTAGCCCGATCGCTTAAGAATTCTCAAGATTCCCCTCGATGAACAACCTAGCTACCTCTTCCCTCAGCTGTCTGCAATCTTCTGTTCTATGGATATGAGTGCCGCGATACTTGCACATTTGATTAGGATTTCTTTGGGTCGGATCAGTCTGCAGAGGTCGAGGCCACCTAGTGTCTTTGATGCGCTCGATGGCTGACACGATAGTCGACGCATCAACATTGAAGTTGTATTCAGATAGTCGCGGTTCTTCTTTGGGCTCGACATTCCTATCGAAATCGCTCTTACTCATGAGCCCTCGATAGCTCTGACCTCGATCATTTCTTCTATCACCTCGAGCGCGGTTGCGTCCAGGCCCGTTGTTTCTCCGATATCCACTGTATGGATGGAAACAATCTCTGTTTGACTGTGGTTCCCGGTCAATATCCCTTTTAACTCTTTAGACGGTCCTGATAGGATAAACGGACCCGGAAGGAGTTCCCAACCGGTCGTCTTCGACCCTAGTCTTTGTATGATACCGATTATGCACATCGGCCCAGGTGACAACTGGGTATTCGATCAAGTTCTGATTTAATGTTGTGAGGCCACCGAGCAACTCGTTGTCTTTCTGCTTTTCTTTGAAGAGGTCTGACTTCCTAATCTCGACCTTTATGACTCTAGCGTGTGCTTTAACAAAGGAATCTACGAGCATGGAAAAAGAATCAATGGATTTGGGTGGCAAATTATGGTACCATATCATCGCTCCCTTTGATAAGGTCTCCCTGAATTTCTTCAGCGATACGGCCTCGATCTCATCGTCCTCTAGGTCGTTCCACGTAATTGCCCATGTGTAAGAAGTGACATGCTCGTTGGAGTAGGCAGTTCCATTATACCTGGAAAATTTTGGCATGCGGAACTTCTTTGGAATGGGTTTAGGAGACGCGCTCGGGGGGAAGGGCTTTTGCACGAACTTCGTTGAATCCAAACCCTTCAAATTTGGTGGTGCCCCCGAAATTTGATCAACTCTGGAGTTGATCTCGCCTTCTTCACCGCCCTGTGCATTCTGAGCAGCTGATCGAACGTCTCTGCGGACGCTATTCTCGGGGTCGACGGAAAGATTTGCATTAATGGTTACATGTGATATGATGTCGATTGGGTCTACGATCGGGACCCCATCGAAGTCAACCGGAGGCACTTCGTTCCTGGGGCAGCTATGTTGTCGTTCTCGCCGTGAAAACCAAGGTCATTATATGTGGGTGTGGGCGTTGCTTGAGAGTTCGACATGTTGATCCTGGAATCAAAGATACTCACAAGAAAAAGTATAAAGCAGTGTGTGTTACAAAAGTTGGTACCAGACAATCACTATAATCCTTAGCCCTACGGTGGGCGCCAGACTGTTTACCCTTAAAAATGGAAAACAATTAAATTAATAAGTAGTTTTAAGGATATGTGATTTCACTTGGCAAAAACTGGGGAAATGTTTAAATTGATATTAGAAAATGACTGTAAATAAAATAAAGCAAACCAAATTAGATATGCAGCTTTGGCCCTCGAGCTAGGTCGCCCTCGAACCAAACAAGTATGCTACTGGAAAATGTGAACCGAGCAACAGAGTATTGAAAGCTTAAGAGAGAAAATGTAATATATTGCTTTGTACTGCGTGAATGTCATGATTACAAAATGATTATAACCCCCTTTATATAGTAGAGGAATTCTACTTATGGTACAATTCTAAATACAGTAAGAAATCCCATGATTGGCTGATTAATCGGCCTTGACTTGATATGTGCCGAGATTCCCGCCGTGATCCTCGCTCGACCTCGGATATTTCGTCTTACCGTTACTTGACCAGGTAAACCCCTTTCGATCCCACTCGATCTCCGTTCCGCTCGGTCTCGAACTTGGTTGATCATCGTCCTTGACCGGTCCTCGAATTAAGGATTCAGCAACCTAACTTTAATTAGGGCTCGATATAATACGAGGCCGACCTGTGATCTATCATAATCCAACCTCAATTAATTATAAAAAGGGGCCGGCTCGTTCTTACCGTATATAGTTTGTTAATTATACTTGAATCACAGGCTGCACATTTGGGAAGAATTTTTTTAGATGAAAGTCCATTAAGAAAATTCCGTTCATACTCTCTGGTCGTTCTATCCATCGGGTTACAGTTCTAAGAACGCAATGCCACACCATTTTATAAATCATACTAGTATTAAGATCATGGTTAATTAGTACATATAATTTATGTAATGTTTCAGTTTGTCCCATTTGGATAAAGTCAACTGTTAAGCTGTAGTTCTATAAAAAGTGTCAAAAAATTGTACTGTAGTTTAGTTTTAGGCGAATACGAAGACACTTCAAGTTGACATCATTTTTTATTTAGACACCTAAACTTAAGGCTGTATCAGTTGAACACTCATAGTACCCTAAACTTGTTCCAATTAAACATTTCTTGCCGAGTTGGCACATGAAGTGAACTTCACCCAAAATAGGCGCGTGAAGAGCCCAAAAAATAGATTTTAATCTTTATTTTTTCTTTTTATTTCTTTCTTCTTCTTTTCTTTCCACCATCACTTCCACTATTGTCTCCCAAATAAAACAGATTTTATCTTTATTTTTTCTTTTTATTTCTTTCTTTTTCTTATTTTTTACTTTCCACCATTGTCCCCCCCCCC
>ML248792.1:66908-77541 GCA_005239495.1 Nicotiana undulata
CCCCAAAAAAAACAGATTTTATTTTCATTTTTATTTGAAGTCAGAACACCATTAATGGAGTCTTTAAGAAAGCTTGAAGGTTTAAATGGGTTACTTGATGCAAACAGGCATATCACTTGCGGCAAATCATCTTATCTTGGTTGTATTTCCTGGCCAAGGCCACAAGAGACGGTTCAAGGCCTCAGCACAAGATGTAGAGTCGACTCTTTTTGGATATTATAATCAGTCAGTGTACGCCCATCTTCAAGCTGTTTACCAGCAAAGATTAATCGCTGCTGGTCCGGTGGAATACCTTCCTTGTCCTGAATCTTGGCCTTGACATTGTCGATGGTATCGCTCAATTCAATTTCAAGGGGGATGGTCTTCCCGTTAGGGTTTTCATGAAGATCTGCATCTTATCTCTCCGATACAAGAATTAATGTGTCATTTTCTGATTGGTGTAAATTAAATTTTTTTTTCCTTTTTGAGAATGTTATTTTATTTTGTTTACTAAATAGATTTTAAAATCGTTTTTTTAACTCAAAATGATATATGTTCATTTTTTTATTTGTTATTCGCCGCGTCAGCAGTGAGTCCATTGCACACACTTTATAAGTTTGGCTAATTGTCAAAAAAAGTACCTAATTGGAACAAGTTTAGGATACTATAACTGCTTAATTGAAAAACTCTTAAATTTAGGTGTCTAAATAAAAAATGGTGCCAACTTTAAGTGCCTCTATATGTATTCGGCCTTAGTTCTATGTATATTGAAGCCTTAACTGCCTGGATATCTGTCAGAAGCACTTTATTGTAATTTGACTACAACTTTGTCAGTTGGCGGAATAAGAAAATACGAGAACACTAAAAGAGTCCGTTGACTCTTTTTAGTTTTAGAAGGTTTCAATAAGTGTCTTGAGACATTTGCTTTGGTTCAGATCACTGCTTACTTACTTGACTTGCCCCCTTTTTTTTAAGCAAAGAGGAAGCCGTGCAAGCAAGCGAAGCCGCTCCCCGGTCGTCGCTCTGCTGCGTCTGGCCCGTCCTCTAGGCACCTTTGGAAGTCGGGAACTTTCAATGCAACTGAAGAGGCTCTGCCACGCAAGAACCAATATGAAGGATTTCGACGCCCCTCTCGTCATAAGAAGCAGAACGCGTTGATCGAATGTTAGAATTCATTGAATTAAAAGTAGGATATACAATGTATAACTTAAACTTATGTTTGGTTTAAAACTGTGTAAAATTCTTATTTGCGGTTATGCCCTTGGACCTTACTATAGTAAGAGGTTTGGTCTGGGGAAATTTAAGAGCAAGGCCAGTGTTGTCTCTTAAGCTAGGAACTTTATCATGGTATGGACAATACAATATTGTTATCACATATTGCATTAGGTATAAAATAACATGAATTCATGTTTAACTTATATAAGTGTATACGGGTAAAATCGGGCTCATGGTACAACCCGATCTCCGATAAAATAAGCCAAGCTCAAGACAGGGGACCGAAATCGAGGGAAAAGTCTCATCGAGTATGAATCCGAGGGCATGACGCCCGACCTGGAGAATATGAGGGTCATGGTTCGGAATCAGTCCTAGCCTTGAACCACTTTGAAAAGCATTGCCGAGAAATCAAGCACGACCAACAGAAGGCCGTGATATTCACGACCAGACGAATGTCACAGCGGGGATCTCGGCATGTATCAACGGAGAACCAACAATCAGATAGTCAAAAGATTTTTTTACCTTTTACAGAGTTGTACATAGGGTAGGACTCCCCTACAATATAAATGGGTCTTATTATTCATGACACTGATTGTAACACTTATTCCAAATCAATATATTATTATTTTCTGTGTTATTAGCTCTTTCTCTTGTTCATCGGTGCTGGCCATAGCGAGCCCGGATCGAGGGTGAATATTTCACTAAGGCGGGAACTATCCTACTCGTGTGGTTTGAGTCCATATTATCATTGTTTGTTCAATTTTACTTAATTTATTGCTTTGTATCAAATTAATCCGTGTATCCTTAAAACCACTTACAAATTTAATTGTTATCCAATTTTGAGGGTCAACAGTTTGGCACCCACTATAGGACTAAGAATAATAGTGGCTATTTGATACAAACTTCTATAACACACCCTATTTTACACTTGTTCTTTAAAGTGTCTCTAATTTCAGGCCCAAGTTAAAACTGTCGAACTCCCTGTCAACCACTCTAAACGTGGATGTTGAGTCCGGTCACCACGGCGAGAACAACAATGTAGCACCCAGTAATGACCTGCCCCCTCTCGATCTCAACTGAGTTTCCGTTGCGGACCCGATCGCGTCCATCTCGCATGTGGCCATCAATGCCGATTTGCCTACTGATCCTGAGAATAGCTTTCGCGGGGGAGCCCGATCGATTTCTTAAAATGCGCGCGAAGATGAAGGTGATGGGGTCAACTTGAAGGTGATCTTCGAAATGTTACAGTATTAACAAGCAGTGATAGCCCAGTTGCAGAACCTAAGACGCGCGCCGAGCATAATTGATCCCGAGCTATCCCGAGAAGTCACCCGCAAAAATGAACCGGTCACGGAGAGGCCGAATGAAAATGATTCAGGGACCAACCCCAAGATCATATAGATGCTCGAGGAGCTGAAAAAACGGGTAGAATCGGGAGAAGAAAATCGAAGCCAATGACAAAAAGGTGGAAACGTACAATTCCAGGGTCGACCAAATCCAGGAGTAGCGCCAATATTAAAAGGCCTGGACTCCAAGAAGTTTGTTCAAAAACCTTTTCCTCCGAGCGCAGTTCCGAAGCCGATCCCTAAGAAGTTCCACATGCCCAAGATTCCTAAGTACAACGGAACAACCGACCCAAATGAGCATGTGACATCCTACATATGCGCCATCAAAGGAACGACTTGGAGGATTATGAGATCGAGTCTGTTAAAAGAAGCTATGATATGGTATCACAACCTACCTCCTAATTCTATTGACTCGTTTACTATGCTTGCAGACTCCTTCGTAAACGCACACGCCGGGGCTATCAAGGCTAAGAACAGGAAGTTAGACCTTTTCAAAGTAAAACAGAGGGATAATGAGATGCTCAAAGAATTCGTTTCCCGATTACAAATGGAACGAATGTCTGCCTCCAGTCGCAGATGATTGGGCCGTTCAGGACTTCACCCAAGGACTCAATGTTCAAAGCTCGTTGGTTTCAAATCAGTTGAAACAAAACCTGGTAGAATATCCGGCTGTTACCTGGGCCGACGTGCATAACCGGCATCAATCAAGAATCAGGGTCGAAGATGATCAGCTTGGGGCCCCTTCTAGGTCCGTTTATCCCGTCAAATCCGTCTACAAAGTCAAGAGAGACGTTGATCGTGAACCAAGATCAAACAGTGATCGGTATAAGCCATAAAATAGAGACCGAGGAAGTAGTGGTATGGGCGAAACCTTGTGAGAAGTGAAAGGAAGAGTGATCGAGGTCAAAACAATCGGGGACTCATGAGCAAAAACAGTTTCAATAAGCCCATTGGGCCTAAGGAAGCGCCAAGGTTATCGGAGTACAACTTTAACATAGATGCCGCCGACATCGTATCTGCCATCGGACGCATCAAAGATGACAAATGGCCTCGACCTCTACAGTCCAGTCCATCCCAAAGGAATCCTAACCTAATATGAAAATATCATGGCACTCACGGCCATGAACAGAGGATTGCCGATAATTAAGAGAGAAAGTAGTACAACTATTCAACAATGGACATCTCCGAGAGTTATTGAGTGATTGAGCCAAGAATCATTTCAGGAATAGAGATTCCAATAAATAGATCGAGCATGAGGAAACTCAGCACATCATTAACATGATCATCGGTAAAGTCGACGTTCCCTAGGGGCCGATGCTAAAGCGCACCAAAGTATCCATCACAAGGGAAAAACGAACTCGGGATTACGCGCCATAGAGAATCTTGTCTTTCAACGACGAGGACACTGAAGGGATCATGCAGCCCCATAACGATGCACCAGTAATATCCGTACCCATAAATAAATCTCGAGTTAAGCATGTGTTAATTGATCCAAGTAGCTCAGGCAATATCATCAGATCGAGGGTCGTGGAACAACTCGGTCTACAAGATCAAATCGTGCCTGCAGTCCGAGTTCTAAACGGATTCAACATGGCATGTGAGACCACTAAAATGGAGATAACATTACCGGTGAATGCTGCAGGGGCCATTTAGGAAGCCAAGTTATGTAATTGAAGGAGATATGAGGTATTTGTTCGGGAGGCCTTGGATCCACAACATGAGGGCAGTACCCTCAACTCTGCACCAAGTGTTGGAATTCCCAATGCCAAGAGGGATTAAAACTATCTACGGAGAACATCCTGCCGCAAAGGAAATGTTCGCGGTCGAAGAGGTAATCCGGATATCCGAACTTACAACGACAAAAGGTCTAGGTTCGGTCGCCAAGGGAGAAGTTATTGGATCAAGAAGCTAAATGGTTTTGAAGATTGATAATAGAACTCAGAGTTGAACCAGGTCCATCACTGGAGACATAGACACATGCAGAGTTAAGGGAATGCGAGGTGCACAAGCAGGAGATAAACGAAATCTGTGATCTAAAGAGATATCTATTGATCGAAAAGGTTGCAAATTGATAAGGAGATGGACTCCTTATTCAGTAAGAACATAATCAAGATAAGGGAGGATTCAGGGAGTTGAGATCAACTAGAACTCTTCCACCAAGGAAGAATAGCATCCGAATTCTAGTGTATCTCTTTGTCTACTAATCCTATATATTGCTCAGTGTTCTTATTGAACAGGTACGCACAAACACAGAAGCAAAACAAGAATTGAGAGAAAAATTATCAAATCAATTTTGCTAGCAGTTCGTGTGAGAATTGAGTGTGCGACTCTGAAGCTACTTGAACCAGCTAGAAGAACCAGTTCCATCTGTGGTCCTTTAGTTTAGTTTATTTGTAGTAGGTGATTTCAAATTGTACCTTTCAACTTTATCAAGAAGAAATTGTAATAGGTACTGAGTGTTCAAGTTAGAGTTAACTTGAAGCTTTTCGCAAATAGCTAGAGGCTAGTTTGCCACAGGGGGATTAGAGTTAGTCCTTAGGTTTACAAAAGAGTTTATTTTGTAAATGCTGTTTGGCTCATTGATTTAGTGACGAGTTTGGAAAAATCCTACTGGGAAGTAGGTCATGGTTTTTCACCTTTTGAGCCAGGTGTTTTCCACGTAAAATCGTTGTGTTCTTTAAATTCTGCATCTATTATTCCGCAAACTGTAGGAATTGGAACATATAGAAGAACCTGGTCCTTCTATAACTGCTACACGCAAAAGTTGGACACCACACAAATCACCCCCCCTCTTGTGTGGTATTAACGTTTGGAACATCAGAAGCCAAATATCAATTACCTACACCGGCCCGACCCAACCGGAGAAGCAGGTGACCGATGAAGATGATGACTACAGGTTTCCCAATTCTTTTATAGTCCCTGATGACTCCGGCACCACCAAATCGACGGTCGAAGAGCTAAAGCAGGTCATATTGATCAAGCATTTGCCCGATCGAAAGGTATACCTGGGCACGGGGTTAAGTCCCAAGCTCAGGAAAAAACTCGTTAAATTCCTTATAGCTAACGTGGATTGTTTTGCTTGGTCCCACATTGATATGAAAGGGATCCCCCCGAAGTTCCATCCAGTCAAACAGAAAAAGAGACCTCAGTCTGAAGTCAAGCATGCATTCATTAAAGACAAGGTATCTAAACTCCTTAAAATAGAGTCCATTCGGGAGGTTAAGTACACAGATTGGTTAGCAAACGTAGTGGTAGTCCCCTAAAAAGGGAACAAATTAAGAATGTGTGTAGACTACAAAGATTTGAATAAGGCATGTCTCAAGGACCCTTTCTATTTTCCCAACATCGATCGCATGATCGATGTGATGGCCGGCCACGAGATCCTCAGTTTTCTCGATGCCTATTTCGGGTATAACAAAATTCGGATTGACCCGGACGACTAGGAAAAAACGTCCTTCATCACTAAATACAGAACCTACTGCTACAATGTAATGTCATTTGGATTAAAAAATATTGGTGCCACTTACCAATGCCTAGTGAATCAGATGTTCGAAGAGCAAATAGAAAAATCAATGTAGGTTTACATTGACAATATGTTGGTTAAGTCCCTGCGAGCAGAGGACCATTTGAAATATTTGTAGGAAACCTTTGTCGCGCCCCTTTTTTTTCCCCTCTCCTTTCGGATTAGTCAGGGGTTTTGACATTATTGGGACAACTCGTTTCCTTTTGGGAAAAGGGATATAAGGAGTTTGAAGAGTCACCACCTGACGAATTAAGGTGCGTTAGGGCACCTACTACGGGTCATTTATAACACTAATTGTACGACCAGAGATTGGGTAAGGGCTTGAAGTTACTTCAAGGGGAAGGTGTTTGGCACCCCTCGAAGTTCACAGTTGTGGGTCCCGACCAAACTTACTTTGTGAATTAATCAAGTACAAATAAGCAGTCTAAGCACACATATGTAAACAAATACAGATTTTAACAGCTTAGCAGTCTAAGCACACATATGTAAACAAATAAAGGCTTTAACAGATTAGCAGTCTAAGCACACATATGTAAATGGGTGAAAGGGGTCCTATGTTGTTTATCCTGTAGGATCATATCCATGCAATACCCGATAATCACTCCTCAATGAGGGGCTACACGTAGCATTAGCGCACATGTCATCATATCATTTTCTACCCATTATCCCACCCCTTAGTGGTTATTAAGCGGGTTTTTATTTAACGAACTCTAAGCGTGCTGTTAACCGTCCCTTCCTTGTGGTCCCGGAGGAGTTTAGGACCTCTAAATCTGGGCAGTTCTATACAACCCCCTATGGTATTTAAAAGGGAAAAATCTAGGCGACAAGCACAATAATAGGTAGGACCAGCACATAAGTGAAAGAAGCAATTCAAAGGCTCAATGTTTACCCCACATAGATAATGCAAATAAACAGCACGTCTCAATCGCAGATACATGCAACTTTTAGAAAAATCTTAGGACATGATGTCTAGGTGTTCATTAATACACAGAACATGAAATACTGTTTTATGAACTCAATGGCAGGGTCCTAATCAGTTTGCCTACTGATTTTATGTCCTGTAACACTTAAGCAGTTTAACACAATCAAAACGCGGTTTCTAATTTATATAGAGATTAATTACCTAAGGCTTGCCTAGGCGTGGGACTGTAGACAATCGTAATTGCAAGAATTGTTAAACAATTCAGAAGTTGTTTAATCTACAAACATGTTGTTCTAGGTGGCACAAACCTTTAAAAAAAATAGGCTCTTTCGATTCTCCGTTTTATACCTTCAGCGATATATAGATGAGTAACATTAACAAGGGAAAGGATAAAACCCAATACAATAAAATCCATCTAACCCCGTGGAAATCATCATTGACTTTTTTTAAGAACATAACTGCATTACTTACCTTGTAGAATTTTGCTCTGAGAGTCTTTCTCTATTCTCATTGAGCTCTTAATACCATTACCTGCTATGAAAAAAAATAATCAATGAGTACATTGCATGTCAAGAATCCGTTAGCAAAAGGGCAATGGCTAAGGAAATACTGCAATAGCCTACCGTAATTTTTTTTTTACTTTTCTATGGGAGTCAGTAGGGATGGAGCCAATTGTCTGTTCAACGCATAAACTTAATTAAGACTCCATATGACAAAATATATGATTTTGCAACAACAACAAAAATCCACTAAAATTCCATAAGTGGGGTCTGGGCAGAATAGTGTACGCAGACCTTAGTAGAGAGGGTGTTTCCGAAAGACCACTGACTCAAGAAGACGGAAAGAGACAATAAATCAGAACCATCAACAAAACCAAGAAATAATAACAACATCATAAGAACCAATAAATAGTTGAAAAGCAATAATAATAACCAGTAAATATGGCCCGACACTATGAAAAACGGAACGGCAGTGTGAACACAACATTTACCACACAAAAACCTATCAGACTAGCCTCACACTGGTACTAAGTAAAAATATGTTCAACTACCTCCTAATCTACAACCCTAATGCTCGATCTTCACACCTTCCTATCAAGGGTCATGTCCTCATAAATCTGAAGTAACGTCATGTCCTGCTTGATCACCTCCCCCAATACTTTTTAGGCCTCCTCCTCCTCCTGAGTCCTGACTGGGGCATCTGGACTTCTCCTTTGTACGTGCCCGGACCATCTGAGCCTCAATTCCCGCATCTTGTCATCCATAGGAGCCACGCGCACCTTGTCCTGAATATGCTCATTTTTAATCTTATCCATCCTGGTGTGCCCGCAGATCCACCTCAACATCCTCATTTCTGCTACTTTCATCTTCTGGATATGTGAGTGATTAACTGGCCAACACTTAGCCTCATATAACATATCTGGTCTAACCACTGCTCTATAAAACTTACCTTAGAGTATCAGTGGCACTTTCTTGTCACATAGGACTCTAGATGCTAGCAAAATTTGCATACTACTTGAATACAAAACTCTTCAGCTTCTAGTTTTTTGCTATGTTGCTCGGACTCTCCAAAAATGTTGCCGCACCCGTGTCAGATCCTCCAAAAATGCACTACTTTTGGAGGATCGGACACGCACCTGGCGGAACTTTTGAAGCGTCCAAGCAACATAGGTTTTTTTGGCCACTATTGCTGTCAACTCAGCATCAGAAGAAAATTACGTGATCCATGAACACATCGTGGAACCAGAAAATGAAAATGCCCTCCATTTGAATCTAAATGACAACAAGCAAACATATTGATCGTGAACTGTCTAACCTTATCACTGAAGTACAGATCTCCAGAGTTCATCAACTGCTTGGCTTTATACACGCTAAAATATTTTTGACCTCCTCATTTGGCATTCACTTGGTTTTTGAGTCAAGATGACTGTCCTGCTTCGGACTTGCGCTTATACTAAATAAACTTTGATATAGTATAACTTCTCCCCATGATAGAGATTCTCTCTTATTGTTATGTAAAACATCTAGTATACACTTCAATTAATTTCCACAAGATCCAAAAGTAATTTCGGAAGACAATGAATGGGAGCCAAAAAGAAGATATCTCAGAGAAGACAATGATAAGGTTGAATTTGACATGAATAACTTATACAACTATGAAATTCATCTCGTCCAGTACTGAGAATACATATATGTTAAAGAGTATCAATGAGGAAATAAATTAGCAAGAATACACAAATTCTTGTATATATTACAAACTTCACATTTGCTGCCGACGTTTTTAACTGAAGAGCTGGAGAACAATGTCTTTTTTGTCCTACGCTTTCCCAACATCAGAAAGATCCTCATTTGCATTGCACTCTTCAATTCCTTTAGAACTCATTTCTGAGCATATAATTTGTGCGTCTTGCAATTTTCCTTCCTCTCTAAGGCCAGATACTAGCTCGTTACAGATATTGGCTACTGGGAGAAGACCATTGTCAAGCATCTCTCTGTACCAAATGTATGCACCAGAAAAATCTCCAAGTTTGCAGTGCCCTTCAACCAGGATATTATAAGTTTCATCATTGGGAACAATATTGTTAGCCTTCATCTGATCAACAAGATTCTTGGCTTCTTCACATTTTCCCTCTTTCAAATGCACCATAACCAAGCTATTGTAAGTCTTCTTGTCGGAAGGAATTCCTCGTTCCACCATCTCTATGTGCATGTCAAGTGCCTTTTGAACCTCTCCATGGAGCGCATAGCAATGGATGAGCTCGTTATATACCACTCGGTCGGGAGAAAAATCCATCTGGGACATTTCTTATACAATTTTGTCGATTAACACCAGGCCATTTTTTTCCTTTTTGCACACTCTAATAAGAGGATCAATTGTGTTCATAGTAGGTCTTATGCCAGCGGTTTTCATCTTCTCATACGTTTGGAAACACTTTCCAGTGTCCCCTGCATCTGAATACACGGAGATTAAAGAATTGTATGTGATAACGTCTGGATTTAAACCTTTGAGTAGAATATGCACAACCAAATCCTCGGCTTCTTTCATCATACCCTTTTTGCAAAGCCCATTTAATAGCGCATTGTATGTAACCAGTGTTGTTTCTATATCACTTTCTATCATCTTCCTGAAACATACAAAAGCACTACTCATCGTTCCTCTCATACAATGTCCATCTATAAGCATATTTAGTAGACCTGTGCATTTGGTTTAACCCCTCTACTGATCATATCATTTAGGACTACATCAGCTTCAAGAAGCCTACCATCCTCGCACAAAGAATTGATTAGCGAACCATATGTAATTACATTAGGCTTCAATCCCTTATCTTCCATCTCCTCAAGCATCTCAAAACACCTCGTGAATTCCCGCTTACGCCCGTATCCATCAACTAAGATGTTATATGTCGAGTCCGGAACCAAAATGTTGTGTTTTTGGACTAGAACCAAAATAGGTGTAAAAAAAAAAGACGAATCTATATATAGCGCCCAAGTATTGGGCGCTATATATAAAAAGCTGCCATGTCAGGTATAGCGCCCAAGGATCCGACGCTATACCTTTTTTTTTTAAAACGTGCCGTGTTATTCAAAACGCCCGTCCTCCTTCTTCTT
This sequence comes from Nicotiana undulata, assembly GCA_005239495.1. Lineage (NCBI taxonomy): Eukaryota > Viridiplantae > Streptophyta > Magnoliopsida > Solanales > Solanaceae > Nicotiana > Nicotiana undulata. The sequence goes on from ML248792.1 coordinate 77,502, forward strand.
CCCCATTTTTTAATCCTTCTCTTCTTCTTGCAACCCCCCC
>ML248793.1:0-17160 GCA_005239495.1 Nicotiana undulata
TGAAAAATCTGCTCATGTTATGCGCACAAATGTATATCTGAACCTAAATGTATTATCATGTTTGCTATTTCATTCATCAGACTGAAAACGAAGATCACTAAGGCTTAGTTGAAATTCCTATACCAGTGACCTCCCTAGAAATTAGTCATAATTAGGACTGGCCCAAGAGTTAAATGATAATATGGGGATAAATGTGGCCATAGCCCAAGTATCTTGCCTTAACTAAATTTTCGACAAATTCTCTAACATATCCTCTAGGTAGAAGAAAAAAAATAAAAAAAATAAAAAAATAATACATCTTTAGATTAGAATTTAGTAAGCAATCACATATTATTCCAAAGACAACCATAATCCACACTCAGGAGTGGAAACTCATGTCCCCGACCCTTAACTTCAAACACTAATAAAATTGTGCATAGCAACCACGGGTGCATTTCATGTGACGTGTTTGCCATGTGCTCAAAAACAACAAGTGCACGCCATCGTGACTTGTTCGAGATGAATCCATAAAAGTCCTAATTGATCCTAAAAACTACAACGCTCTTTCAAAAATAGAAAACATAAAGAACGATCGAATATCGCCTCAAATAGGCATTATAAAACTGTCATGACCATAGTCTTGACCACGTAATCTACACTCGGGCGCGACAACTCATGTCCCCGACCTCAACTTAAAATATATTAAAATCATGTGTCGCAATTACGGGTGCATTTCATGTGGCGTAATTGTAACATGTAGAAAAGCATAACGAGTGCACGTTCCCGTGACTCGTTTTCAAGATAAATTCATACTTATCAAAAGCGGCTAAATTTCAAAGGTTAAAAAATGCACAATGGGTTAAAAACATGTAAACAATTAGATAATTAGGCCAAATATTAATAGTTAAGCGACACTGCTAGAACCACGGAACTCGGGAATGCCTAATACCTTCTCTCGGGTTAAAAAAATTCCTTACTCGGATTTCTGGTCGCAGACAAATCAAAACGGAGTCAAATCTTCCTCGGTTTGGGATTTTCAAAACAAAACGGTGTCCCNNTCATCACAATTTCCACCTCTAAAACACACGTTCGTCCTCGAACGGACATAGAAGATTACCTAAATTGGCAAAAAAGTGTGGATATTTATTCTGCATGTCCGACTCGGACTCCCAAGTAGCTGCCTTAACGGGCTGACCTTTCCACTACACTCGAACTGAAGGATAAATCTTTGACCCCAACTGACGAACTTGCCGGTCTAAAATGGCCACCCTCTCCTCCTCATAAGTCTAATCCTTGTCCAATTGGACAGAACTGAAATCTAACACGTTGGACGGGTCACCATGGTATTTCCGAAACATAGACACATGGAATAGATGATGAACTGAGGATAACCCTGGATGCAACACAAGTCTATAAGCTACCTCTCCCACTCTATCAAGAATCTCAAAAGGCCCGATTTACCTGGGGCTCAACTTTCCCCTCTTTCCAAATCTCTTAACACCCTTCATGGGTGATACCCGCAGTAATACTCTCTCGCCAACCATGAATGCCTTATCTCGAACCTTACGGTCGGTGTAACTCTTTTGCCTAGACTGAGCTGCACGAAGTTGATCTTGAATGATCTTGACCTTATCTAATGCCTCTTGAACTAAGTCTGTACCCAACAACCGAGCCTCTCCAAGCTTAAACTATCCAACTGGCGATCTACACCGTCTCCCATTTAATGCCTCATATGGAGCCATATGAATGCTTGATTGGTAACTATTATTATAGGAAAACTCTGCTAATGGCAAGAATTGATCCCAAGAACCTCCAAAGTCAATTACACAAGCGCGAAGCATATCCTCTAAAATCTGAATAGTACGCTCGGACTGCCTGTTCGTATGAGGATAGAAGGTTGTGCTCAATTCAAATTAGGTACCCAACTCACGCTGAACTGCCTCCAAAAGTGCGAGGTAAACTGTGTACCTCGATCAGAAATGGTAGGCACGGGGCACACCGTAAAGGCGAACAATCTCCCGAATATATATTTTAACCAACCACTCTGAAGTATAAGTACTTGCCACTGGAATGAAATGTGCTGATTTAGTCAGCCTATCTACAATAACCCAAACTGCGTCAAATTTCCTCTAAGTCTGTGGGAGTCCAACAACAAAGTCCATAGTGATATGCTCCCACTTCCACTTAGGAATCTCTATCTGCTGAAGCAAACCACCGGGTCGCTGATGCTCATATTTCACCTGTTGGCAATTTAAACAACGATCCATATAAGACACAATGTCCTTTATCATCCTTCTCCACCAATAACGCTGCTTCAAGTCCTAGTACATTTTGGTTGCACCTAGGTGAATGGAATACTTAGAACTGTGAGCTTCCTCAAGAATCAACTCACAAAGGCCACCAACATTAGGTACACATATGCATCCCTGCATCCTCAAGACACCGTCATCTCCAACTGTAACCTTCTTGGCCCCGCCGTGCCGAACTGTGTCCCTAAGAACCATCAAATGTGGGTCATCATTCTGCCGCTCTATGATATGCTCATTTAAAGAAGACTGAGCGACTGTACAAGCTAAAACACCGTCGGGTGAAATATCCAACCTCACAAACTGATTAGCCAAAGTGTGAACATCTGAAGCCAACGGTCTCTCCCCAACTGGAATAAATGCAAGGCTGCCCATACTCACCGACTTCCTACTCAATGCATCGACCACCACATTGGCCTTCCCCGGATGATATAATATGGTGACGTCATAATCCTTCAGTAACTCCAACCATCTCCGCTGCTAAAATTTAGGTCCTTTTGCTTGAACATGTATTAGAGACTACGATGGTCAGTGAAAACCTCACACGACACGCCATAGAGATAGTGCCTCCAAATCTTTAATGCATGAACAATGGCTGCCAATTCTAAGTCATGAACATGATAATTCTTCTCATGAACTTTCAACTGACAAGAAGCATATACAATCACCTTGCCATCCTGTATCAATACTTCCCCAAGTCCAACTCGGGAAACATCAAAATAAACCGTGAAAGAACCTGAACCTGATGGTAACACCAACACCGGTGCTGAAGTCAATGCTGTCTTGAGCTTCTGAAAGCTCGCCTCACACTCGTCCGACCCTTATGAGTCAATTTGGTCATTAGGGTTCCTATTATGAGAACCCCTCCACAAAACGACGGTAATAGCCTACCAAACCCAATAAGCTTCTGATTTCTGTGGCTGTGGTGGGTCTAGGCCAGATCTTGACTGCCTCTATCTTCTTAGGATCTACCCCAAAACCCTCTGCTGATATAATATGACCCAAGAAAGATATTAAGTCTAACCAGAATTCACATTTTGAAAACTTTGCATACAACTGATTATCCCTCAAAGTCTGGAGTGTTATATGGAGGTGTTGTTCATGCTCCTCACCGCTGCAGGAATATATCAGAATATCATCAATGAATACAATTACAAAAGAATCTAGATGAGGCTTGAAAACCCGATTAATCAAGTCCATGAAGGTTGCTGGAGCATTGGTCAAACCAAAGGTGTCACGACCCAATTCTGGGGTCGTGATGGCGCCTGTCGTGGAACCAGGCCAGCCACTCAATTGTAACAAAACTAGAACTGATTATCAAGTAAATTACCATTTTTTCAACTACCTGAAGTTAAATATACTAAAGATCTGTATTTAAAAGAAACTTATGAAACCAAAAACCAAAAATCTACAACTCCCGGATCCGGTGTCACACAGTCATGAGCTACTAATACATAATACAATCCGAAACAAAATGACCAACATAGTCTGAAAATAAATACGACAGGTAGAAAAGAAAGAGATGACGAGATCACGGTGGCCAGCTCCTACCTCGTCAACTCCGATGAAACTGTTGCGACTCACTAACCAGACCTGGATCTCAATGTACCTGGATCTGCACACGAGGTGCAGGGGGTAACGTGAGTACACGAACTCAGTAGTAACGAAACCAAACTACGGGCTGAGAGGTAGTGACGGACTAAACCTCCGATAGTTATGAACAACAATATATAACTTGGACATGACAGTAATATATTAGAAAATAAATAAGATGCATCCATTATTTTCTGTAGCCCTACATACCTGCATGATATCATATAGAATCAAGAATGACGTGTACCCAGTAATCAAACTCTCATAAGGTGGTCCACTCAGTACTAGAATCTGGCCTTCCGGCCCATGGAAGGTCCATCCCGAATATTACATAACACAGGTGACACAGTCACCTAGTACTGAGGAAAAAGGTTAATCCAGCCCCACAGAGAAGATCCATCTCCGGAACATAAACCCCACGGAGAAGATCCATCTCCGAAACGTAAACACCACGGAGAAGATCCATCTCCGGAACATAAACACTACGGAGAAGGTCCATCTCCGGAACATATCATTCGGACAAGATCCATGTCCAGGGAAGATCCATCCCTAAATATTTGTGCGCTGACTGGGGGTGTAAAGACTCCGGAGGGGCTCCTATAAGCCCAATCACTATATCAAGCAAACGAAGGCATGATTCAATGATCGCTGCGGTGTGCAATCCAATCTCATAACTGTCTCAATACCAGGCTCTCGGCCTCACTCAGTCAATAACTTTTTCCTGTCTCACTCATATGTCTCACAGATGTATAAATCAGCCCAAACAATGATAAGTATGCATGTAATTAACAATTTCTGAGACTGAGGCATGAAATATACTATAACAAGACTGCGTACATGGAAACAATAATCATAAATAGAGACAAAAATAATCGACCATTCCAGTTTAAATCTTCAATCAATTAGGTGACTACATGTCACAAACATATCGGCGTAAAGCCTTAACATTTATACTTAGCATGATTCTATTGCGTTCAAGGTAAACGCAAACTTCACAGTACCAATATCAACCTGAGATAACCATTAGGCAGTGCCGTGGGATGAGCCAGGCTACAAATATCCGGTGTACGCTCGCATGCACGTCACTTGGCAAGTGCGTCACCTTAATTAACATCAAATATCAGACAGTTTGGGGTTTCGAACCCTCAGTTCCAAGTTTGGAAGCATTACTTACCTCAAAACCGGCTAATATACTACTCTGCAGTGCCCTTGCCTCGAAAGTTGACCTCCGAGCGCTCCAAATCTACCAACAATCAAGTGTATATCATTATTATATGCTAAGGGGTGAATCCCAATCAAAATTTATCAAGAATACTCAAACATCCAAAAATTGGCCAAACCCGACTCCCGGGCCCACATCTCCGAATTCGCAAAAATTTACAAAACTGAAATCCTTATCTTCACCCGAGTCTACCCATATCAAATTTACCAAAATCCAACCACAATTACCCCTTCAAATCATCAAAAGAATCTCCCAACTTTTCTTCCTATTTTTCTCAATTTCTACTTTGATTCCATAATTTACATGGAAATAATCAATACTAATTCGTGAAATTAGACCAAAAACTATCAAGGAATACTTACCACAAGACTCCCACTGAAAATCTCTCAAAATCCTCCCTTCTCCCGAGCTCTCTAATGGAGTTTTTGCAAAATGCTAAAAACCCTCGTTTTTGAAGTTAAAGTTTCTGCCCAGGGATTCCTTCTACGCGATCGCAGACATACAGTCACGATCGCGGAGAACAACTCTGAAACCTCACTTATTAACCCTACGCGATCGCAAATGACACTACGCGATCACGATACACCATGACCCACACTCAAGCGATCACGAATCATAACACGTGATCGCGAAGAACAACAGGACTCCCTTCCTCACGCGCCTTTTTACTATACGCGATCGCACTGGAGAACTTTTGCACCCCAAGCGATCGCAACTCCCTTCACGCGATCACGATTCATGAGATTTTCCCTTCCCCAGCTAGGCCTACGCGATCGCAAGCTTCCTCCCGCGATCGCGTAGAAGGAAACTAGATGAAAAACACCAGAAAAATTCAGCAACTTCCCAACTTCCAAACTTGGTCCGTTAACCACCCGAAACACACCTGAGGCCCTCAGGACCTCAACCAAATAAACCAAAACATCCTAAATGATCATTCGAACTTATTCGCACCTTCGAAACACCAAAAACAACATCAAAACTCCAAAAACTCATCGAATTCAAGCCTATGAACATTGAAATTTCTAAATTCCACCAACGATGCCGAAACTACCCAAAACAACTCCGATTGATATGAAATTTTGCATACATATCCAAAATGACATTAAAAACCTGTTCCAACTATCAGAATTCCATTCCGACCCCGATAGACTATTTTCCATTGCCGACCGGAAATCGCCAAAAACTAACTTTTGCCAATTCAAGCCTAATTCTACACCGGACATCACAAAAACATTCCTAACACACTCCTAATTCCCAAATCACCTAACGAAGCTATCTGAGCCATAAAATCCGCATTCCGAGGTCGTTTACCAATAAGTCAACTTTTGGTTGACTTTTCCAACTCTAAGGCTATTTTTAGAGACTAAATGGCTAAACTCTTACTACAACCATTCCGATTCCAAGCCTACCAACTCTAACACATCAAGAACAGTATAACCAACCTATGCCAAGTCAATAACAGGAATAACAGTGCAAATTCTACGGAACAACCGACCGGGTTGTTACATTCTCCCTCACTTAAACATACGTTCGTCCTCAAACGTGCCTAGAGTTGTTCTAAACACCACCAAAAATTGATGTGTAACCTACCATGCACATATTAGGAGGAGATTCCATGTCACCTTACTCCATATAGGTCTAATAGCACATCAGAGTTGAAATTTTGAAATCCAACCTTGACCCATTAACCTTAGAACTAAGTTCCACTTCTGAAATGATTTACAAGTTCAAATCCCACAACTATAAGCTGAAGTAGTCTGAACCCGCTGTATCAATCCATATCCGCAACACAAGATGAAATCACATAACATACCACATGATTCAACAACCCATAGCGATGACTCCTAATCACAATAGCTGTTTATAACAACGCAATACCGGTAATAACCTCTTATCAAACAAAACCTTGCTTTAACACTTTCATATGGTGCCGATGATGAGGGAAACACGTAGAAACCAACAACCATTCGTCCGATCAGCATCAATACCATCCAGAGTCATAACTTGTGCAACTCGTGCACTCAATAACAACATGCCAATAGCTCAATTCATAAAATAGAAGATTTAGACGAGAGGACCATACTGCCACTAACTCTTGCCATTACCACATCGTGCTAAAATCTTGATACACATCGTGAAACCATATCACACAAATCCGACACCAAGGATCATACCTCTACCTGACTGAGCTGCAAAGCGTGATCCCATCCAACCGCTGGACCACATGACATACTCCAAGCCACCTTGCTCGAAATCAATAACCATGAGAAATTCGACATCAATTACTCAAATTGCATTGCCATAACCACGGGGAAATCGTACGACACCATGCCACCCGAACCAGAAAGAACATAACCAACACGTCTCAATCCTGCAACACCCAATTACTTACCTTACTCAAATCTCGCTATAAAGCCCCGATAGAACGACACCCCATGCACATATATAACCAACGATCACAACTCCTCGAAACACCGAAAGGTAACTCACAGATCACTTCAAACCACGAATAAGCTCAGTGACAATCAAATGGTACATCCCTCAACAATAGCAATTTAGGGTCAATAATTTCGACTCAGGGTAGAACACACACCCACACTGGCCTACTAATAATTATCTTCTAAATCATCTCTGGTCATCCATAACAGGTGGATAACTCTCCAAAGGTTCATAATGACTGAATCATAACATATACTAACACTTGACTAGCTTTGCTCGCACCCTCATAGTTCACCACCAGAAAATAATTCGTTTATTGGAACTCTTAATCTCAAAGTCCATGAAGCGCACAAATTTACTATATCTAATCTCCACTCCACCGCCCAAATATATAACACATCCCTGATACTCAACCATTCCACGGGGGATACCCCCATAATTCTTCTATGCTACCAAGAAACCTTGAATATCAGCAGTCGATCCCACAAGAGAGCGTCGTAACACCAATGAAGCACCCTTATTCAAAACACATTGCCATAAACACATTGTCCTTAATGAATGTATACTCTCGTCCAGCCACCCAATAGTGGTATCCTTTACATAATCATCTGAAACTTCAAGTTCTGACCTTCCTTCCAGAACTGAATCGTGACCTTACATATGCCACTATACAAAAAATACCACATACGCCATGCAATCCTATGATAAATATGAGAACTTCATGCTCCCTTCCTATCCACAACAACTACGTACCCAACTAGCCAGGAACTTTCCATTTGATCCCATCTAGAAGCAAAATCATTATACATCACATGGCCCTCACGTCAGTAGAAATATACATCTCTAACCGTGGTAGAAACCATCAAGAACTTCTGAATCATATTTGTACAACACCAAACGGCCAGGACTGAATCCTTCTAACTTAACCAAGCTACGCATGCCACCAATTCCAAGAGAATTGCTAAGAAACACCTGTAATAATTCATTACCTTATAAACACCCAAAGAACTAACCATATCCCTTATCATGCCGATCCTACGTACTACCAAGCTGTCCTATTTATCCAAGTTTCTTCTGACTTACCTTCAAATTGATACTCTTTCTTGCCATAATACCGCAATTCTCAATCTCGACTCACCGCACGAAACCCAAACATGAAAATATACCATCTAAGGCTCATAAGCCGTTGAATACTCCCTCAATATTAACCATATTAGAAATACTTACCCTGAAGAGACTTCCTGCGAATTTAAAGCCATTACCTTCACTTTCCTGATACCGATGGATAAGATCCATGATAATGCAAATACACCACAATTCTTGACACCTTCCCCGTAAATCTCAGTTCTAGCCCTTCTCACACCTGGAAGATCCTCGATCGCTACATATAACCTTAAATCCGTCTGAACCATTCTCGAACATCATTTACTCTACACAATTTCAATTACACTAACCAAGTAAATAGAACGACCTGACTCCACTTGTAATCCTCATACTAGGAAAGTAATCCACACCCTTGAAGCAACAAACACACTCATACATTTCACACTCTACACTTACCAGTACAACTCCATCATACAATGAATTCCACCATCCGTAAAGTACAATACAACTTGTATCGAAAAAATTTCCATTACTCGAGTCATTCCCAGACTCCACCTCTGCAGGTCATAACTGATTCACCAATCTACCTCGAACCGAAACCAATACAACACATAATCGGGCAATCAACTTACCATTAACAGACTCCCCCACTTGGCTCAAAGCCAACGATCAAGACAAACAATAACTCACGATGACCATACACTATTACTGGCACCATACTGTGGTGGGATTCAACTAAATCCTTCGTACGCTCATATGACCCAGACCATCTAGCCCTCAACTCGTATGCAAGCCTTGTATTCACCATCGTAATGGTCATGCCAACTCCCTCAAGTGATTTAAACTCAAACTACAACATACGTCATTTACTGATAGAGAGAACTTACTACAGATAAACATAAGGGCCACACATCTCAGGACAACCCGCAGGAGATACCCCTACCTGCTTAACCTAAAAATTATACCTCCCTATACACTTCCAAAAATCATAGCTATCACGCAATCACTATACCTTCCTACATTAGAAACCATTGTCTGCCCTCGAGACATCCCATTAAGCGGTATAAGAACCTGAAGTTGATGGCAATACTAACACTGGGGCTGTGGTCAAGGAAATCTTGAGCTTCTGGAAGCTCTACCCACACTCGCCTGACCACATGGATACCTTCACTAGACACCACGTGTCCCAAGAATGCTACTGAACTGAGCCAAAATTTCACACTTGGAGAACTTCGCACAAGGCTTCTCCTCCCTATATCCTTGTAATACCATAATCAATTGCTGAGTATACTACCCTTGCTACACGAGTATGCCAGGATGTCATCCATGAACACAATAACCAAGGAGTTATAACACGGCTTCACGCACCGTCAATCAATTACATGAACGTTGCTGGGGCATTGGTCAGCTCAAAAGATATCACAGGAACTCAGAACATAACAGGAAAACCCACTTCACCCCACAACTAAACTATACGAGAGGTCCTTCAATACTCATAACTCGAAGCCATATTCTAACTCAATACAGAAGTCAAATAATCAATGTTTCTTGCCACATCTCCTGCTACTCCATTCTTGTCACAATCACACAACCTGAACACATCTAACTATCACCCACACTCACCACGTAGTCATCTAGTAACAAGGTTCCATCAATAAGGACACTAACAGACATATAAGTCTTCCAACACATGTGCTTACACAACCAAAATCTCAGCACTCAAGCCACAGACAAAAATCCGGCATCAAGTCCTTCCGACTGGCCCATTATTAACATGTTAAAAATCATATCTCACCCATGGAAGTCACTAGCCGCCGACGCACAATTGATACCAAGCGCTCGTATGCGCATTCGAATACATGAAATGAATTCAAAGAGTTACGCTTTTTGATGAATCAAATGGATTCACACGACAAGAATTCAAGAATGTGGAATGTTTCCTAAGGGTTCTGCAGCCTATCAAAGATAAGTACAGACATCTCCGTACCGATCTGCAAGAATCTACTAAATCTTCTCATGACTGGTGAGACCTATTCAACCTAGAGCTCTGATACCAATTTGTCACGACCCAATTCCAGGGTCATGATGGCGCCTGTCGTGGAACTAGGCCAGCCACTCAATTGTAACAAAATTAGAACCGATTATCAAGTAAATTACCATTTTTCAACTGCCTGAAGTTAAATTTACTAAAGATCTATATTTAAAAGAAATTTATGAAACCAAAAACCCAAAATCTACAAATTTCGGATCCGGTGTCACACAGTCATGAGCTACTAATACATAATACAACCCGAAAAGAAATGACCAACATAGTCTGAAAATAAATACGACAGGTAGAAAAGAAAGAGATGACGAGATCAAAGTCGCAAACTGCTACCTCGTCAACTCCGATGAAACTGCTGCGACTCACTGACCAGAGCTGGATCTCAATGTACCTGGATCTGCACACGAGGTGCAGGGGGTAACGTGAGTACACCAACTCAGTAGTAACGAAACCAAACTACGGGCTGAGAGGTAGTGACAGACTAAACCTCCGATAGTTATGAACAATAGTATATAACTTGGACATGACAATAATATATTAGAAAACAAACAAGATGCATCCATTATTGTCTGTAACCCTGCATACCTGCATGAATTCATAAATAATCAAGAATGACGTGTACTCAGTAATCAAACTCTCATAAGGTAGTCCACTCAGTACTAGAATTTGGCCTTCCGGCCCGGGGAAAGTCCCTCCCGGATATTACATAACACAGGTGACACAGTCACCTAGTACTGAGGAAAAAGGCCAATCCAGCCCCACGGAGAAGATCCATCTCCGGAACGTAAACACCACATAGAAGGTCAATCTCCGGAACATATCATTCGGACAAGATCCATGTCCAGGAAAGATCCATCCCTAAATATATGTGCGCTGACTGGGGGTGTAAAGACTCCGGAGGGGCTCCTATAAGCCCAAGCGCTATATCAAGCCAACGAAGGCATGATTCAATGATCGTTGCTGTGTGCAGTCCAATCTCATAATTGTCTCAATACCAGGATCTTGACCTCACTCAGTCAATACCTTTTTCCAGTCTCACTCATATGGCTCACAGATGTATAAATCATCCCAAACAATGATAAGTATGCATGTAATTAACAATTTCTGAGACTGAGGCATGATATATACTATAACAGGACTGCGTACATGGAAACAATAATCATAAACAGAGACAGCAATAATCAACCGTTCCGGTTTAAATCTTCAATCAATTAGGTGACTACATGTCACACACATATCGGCGTAAAGCCTTAACATTTATACTTAGCATGATTCTATTGCGTTCAATGTAAACGCAAACTTCACAGTACCAATATCAACCTGAGATAACCATTAGGCAGTGCCGTGGGATGAGCCAGGCTACAAATATCCGGTGTACGCTCACATACCCGTCACTTGGCAAGTGCGTCACCTTAATTAACATCAAATATCAGACAGTTTGGGGTTTCGAACACTTAGTTCAAAGTTAGGAAGCGTTACTTACCTCAAAATCGACTAATATACTACTCCGCTGTGCCCATGCCTCAAAATTCGACCTCCGAGCGCTCCAAATCTACCAACAATCAAGTGTATATCATTATTATATGCTAATGGGTGAATCCCAATCAAATTTTATCAAGAATACTCAAATATCCCGAAATTGGCCAAACCCGACCCCTGAGCCCACGTCTCGGAATTCGAAAAAATTTACAAAATTGAAATCCTTATCTTCACCCGAGTATACCCATATCAAATTTACCAAAATCCAACCACAATTACCCCTTCAAATCATCAAAAGAATCTCCCAACTTTTCTTCCCATTTTTCTCAATTTCTACTTTTTTTCCACATATTACATGAATATAATCAATACTAATTCGTGAAATTAGACAAAAAACGATCAAGAAATAGTTACCACAAGACTCCCACTGAAAATCTCTCCAAAATCTCCCTTCTCCCGAGCTCTCTAATGGAGTTTTTGAAAATTGGCTATAAACCCTCGTTTTTGAACTTAAAGTTTCTGCCCAGGGATTCGTTCTACGCAATCGCAGACATACAGTCGCGATCGCGGAGAAAAACTCTGCAACCTCACTCATTAACCCTACCCGATCGAAAATGACACCACGCAATTGCGATACACCATGACCCACACTCACGCGATCCTGAATCATAACACGCGATCGTGAAGAACAACAGGACCCCCTTCCTCACACGCCTTTTTACTCTACGCGATCGCGAGCTTCTCCACGCGATTGCACTGGACAACTTATGCACCCCACGCGATCGCGAACCCCTTCACGTGATCCCGATTCACGAGATTATTCCCTTCCCTAGCTAGGCCTACGCGATCGCAAGCTTCCTCCCGCGATCGCGTAGAAGGAAGCCAGATGAAAAACACCAGAAAAATTTAGCAACTTCCCAACTTTCAAACTTGGTCCGTTAACCACCCGAAACACACCTGAGGCCATCGGGACGTCAACCAAATATACCAATACATCCTAAATGATCATTAGAACTTAGTCGAGCCTTCAAAACACCAAAAATAACATCAAACCTCCAAAAACTCATCGAATTCAAGCCTATGAACATTGAAATTTCTAAATTCAACCAACGATGCCGAAACTACCCAAAACAACTCTGATTGATTTGAAATTTTGCAGACATATCAAAAATGATATTACGAACCTGTTCCAACTTTTGGAATTCCATTCCAACCCCGATAGATTATTTTCCACTGCCGACTGGAAATCGCCAAAAACTAACTTTCGCCAATTCAAGCCTAATTCTACACCGGACATCACAAAAACATTCCGAACACACTCCTAATTCCCAAATCACCTAACGAAGCTATCCGAGCCATAAAATCTGCATTCCGAGGTCATTTACGAATAAGTCAACTTCCGTTTGACTTTTCCAACTCTAAGGCTATTTTAGAGACTAAATGGCTAAACTCTTACTACAACCATTCTGATTCCGAGCCTACCAACTCTAACACATCAAGAACACTATAACAAAACTATGCCAAGGCAATAACAAGAATAACAGTGAAAATTCTACGGAACGACTGACCGGGTCATTACAAAAGGACATCACCCAAAATTCATAGTGCGCATACCTCGTCCGAAAGGCTGTCTTACAAACATTAGACGCCCTAATCTTCAGTTGATGTTAACCAGATCTCAGATCAATTTTTAAAAACACATTGGCACCCTGAAGCTGATCAAATAGATCATCAATCCTCGGCAATGGATATTTATTCTTGATAGTAACTTTATTCAACCACCGATAGTCTATACACATCCTCATCGACCCATCTTTATTCTTCACAAACAAAACCGGTGCACCCCAAGGCAAGACACCATGTCTAATAAAACCCTTATCAAGCATGTCTTGCAACTGCTCTTTCAATTCTTTCAATTTTGGTGGGGCCATTCGGTATGGAGGGATCGAAATGGGCTAAGTGCCCGGAGCCACAACAATACAAAAATCAATATCCCTGTCGGGTGGCATGCCCGATAGGTCTGCAGGAAACACCTCAGGAAACTCACGAACAATAGGCACTGAATCTATAGAAGGAACCTCAGCCTCAGAGTCACGAATATGAGCCAAATAATCCAAACACCCCTTTTCAACCATACTACGAGCCTTGGCATACGAAATCCCTTTGCTGGGAGAATGACCATGAGTCCCTTTCCACTCTAATCGAGGTAACCCTGGCAAGTCTAAAGGAACTGTCTTGGCGTGACAGTCCAAAATGGAATAATACGATGACAACCAATCCATGCCTAATATAACATCAAAATCGACCATGTTAAAAAGAAAAAGGTCTACACTAGTTTCAAGACCCTCAATGACTATTACACACGATCTACCACAATAGCATCCCCCATCGGTATAGACACATAAACAGGAACACTCAAGGAATCACGGGGCACAACCAAATACTGGGTAAAATGGGATGAAACATAAGAATAAGTAGAACCCGGATCAAACAAATCTGAGGCATCTCTATCGCAGACTGAAATAATACATGTAATGACAGCATTGGAGGACTCCGCCTCAGGCCTGGCTGGAAATGCATATAATCGGTGCTAGGCCCCGCCACCCTGAACTACGTCTCCAGGAGGACCTCTGATAGGTATACCCCCACATCTAGCATGATGTCCTCTACCTCTAGCAACCTGACCTCCACCTCTAACAACATGACCCCTACCTCGGGCTACCTGACCTCTACCCCTAGCTGGATGGGCAGGTGGCGCTGGAGCTGGTGCTAGAATTTTAACACGAGAACCCTGATGCTGAAGCTGATTACCTGCATATTTTGGACAAGTTCTACGAAAATGCCCATATTCACCACACTCAAAACATCCTTCCTGATACGAAGACTGACCCTGGCAAACCAGCTGACCTCAAAAATAACTCCGTAGAGGAAGTTCCCTAATAGGAACTGAAGGAGCACTGTAGACTGGATGAGCAGAAGGAACTGCATAAGAACCACGACCACCCAAAGTACCATGTGAAACCTGAAGTGCTGAGTGAAATGTCTTGGAAGACTAGCCTCTACTAAATGAAATCCCGCCTCCAGTTGAGGCACCACTGAATCCACCAGAATGGGGAGGTCTTTTATCTGACCCTTGACCTCCCATCCCAAGAACCTACTCAACCCTCTTGGATACATTAGACGCATCCTAAAACAAAATCTCGGGCCCTATCTCCTTATCCATCTGCAGCCTGATGGGCTGAGCAATGCCCTCAATAAACCGTCTGACCCTCTCTCGCTCTATGGACAACAAAAGAATAGCATGCCTAGCCAAATCTACAAAATGCTTCTCATACTGAGTGACAGTCGTGCTACCCTACTGAAGTCGCTCAAAATGATGACGCTTCTCCTCTTGAGTAGTAACATGGAAGAACTTCTCCAAAAAGAGATGAGAAAACTGATCCCAAGTCAAGGCCGGCGACCCAACTGGTCTAGACAACAAGTAATCCCTCCACCATTTCTTGGCATAACCAGTCATCTGAAAAGCAGCGAAATCGACCCCATTGGTATCCAAAATACCCATATTACGCAAAACCTCATGAAAACTATCTAGATATTCCTGATGATCCTCTGAAGTCTCACCACTGAAATGAGTAGGGAATAACTTAATGAATCTGTCCAACCTCCATAGAGAATAGGTGGTCATAGATGCCCCATCAATAGGCGGCACTACGGAAACTAGCTGAATTACCCCAATCGGATTAGCCGATGGGGTCTGAACCTGAGGAGTGGTCTGATCAGGATGAGTAACAGGAGTCTGAATCCCTCCTCCATCATGAGATGTGGTCGATGCCACAGGGAATGTGCCGGTCTGGGCTACACTCTCCATGATGCCCACTAACCGGACTAAAGCGTCCTGAAGCACTGGGGTGGCAATAAACCCCTCTAGGGCCTAAGTTGGTCCTGTTGGAACGGTCTGAGCTGGAACCCCCTCGTGAATCTCAACCTGGGGCTCCGCAGCTGGGGCTTCTATCTGAGCAACGGGCTATGTCCTACCCTTGCCTTGGCCTCTGACATGGCCTTGGCCTCTGCTCCTAGTAGGAGCTACTGCTGCTGCTAGAAGACCAGATGATTGGTCACCGGAAAAGAAAGCACGTGTTCTCGCATGTGCGAGATAATAGAAGAGTTCAATCAGTATTTGAGATAACAAGAATCGCACGATAGAATAGAAATAAAAATGGAGTTGTTTCCTAACTCGATAGCCTCTAAGAGACAAGTAACGACGTCTCCATACCGATCCTTCAGACTCTATTAAGCTTGTTCGTGAATTGTGAGACCTAAGCAACCTAGGGCTCTGATACCAACTTGTCACGACCCAAATTCCCAACATTAGGGATCGTAATGGTGCCTAACACCACACTTGCTAGGAAAGTCAATGTTAGAACTTAGTCAATTAATTTCCATTAAAGCCTACTTAATTATAACAGAACAATTCAAGATAAACTAAAATTTATTTCTTCCATGGCATAAATCCACGAATAAAATAATAAATGAATAATTAAACCGAGCCTCTAACTAAATAAATAACCATAAGACTACCCCAGGGTCTGGTGTCACAATTTACGAACCACTAAGAATACTACAAATAATGGGCGGAAAGAAATAATATAATTGTTTTGAATATAATAAAACAGTGTCTATAAGCTAGGAGAAAACTCCAGGAATCTGCGGACGCTAGCATATCTACCTCATGTCTCCGAATGATAAATGCGGGCTACTAAGATCTCCTAACACTGGCCAGTACCTGGATCTGCACAAAAGAGTGCAGAGTGTAATATCAATGCAACCGACCCCATGTACTGAGTAAGTGCCGAGCCTAACCTCGACGAAGTAGTGACGAGGCTAAGGCAGGACAATGTAACATAACCTGTAACAATATATATATATATATATATATATATATATATATTGTTACAGGTTATGTTACATTGTCCCGCCTTAGCCTCGTCACTACT
>ML248793.1:17371-33159 GCA_005239495.1 Nicotiana undulata
TATATATATATATATATATATATATATATATATATATACATAACAAAGCAAGAAAACAATTCTAACCAAAACAAGAACAATAAACTATAACAATAAATAAAATAACTCAGTTTCCTTTTCCATACCTCAGCTATAACCAAATTCTCACATAAATTTCCAAACATTTCCAAATCTTAACTATAAAAATAAGAGTAAAAGTAAAATACGTAAAGTAGTAGAGTAAAACAGTAATTTTTCAAATATTTATTGTTTCTTGGAAAAATTAGTAAAACATAGGTGTCCTCCATTATTGCTTCTTGTTGCGGCGTGCAACCTGCTCCTACCGGTCCACCTTTATTACACCTCCCTATATACCACCCTTATTACACCTGTTGCGGCGTGCAACCCGATCCCACCTGTCCACCCTTATCACTCCTTGTTGCATCGTACAACTCACTCCCACCAGACATATCATATCAATTTATTTATTTATGAAAACTTTCACAATTCAAGCCAAGCCTTTCACAACATTTTTTTTGTCTCAACAATTGTAAACGGAGAACAATAAAACTTGTAAACTTCATCAAATATCATCTCATAATGAAACCAACCAGAGCATATGTAAATATCGTATCATTATCATCCAACTCAATCCTTATGTATCATAACAAAACTCTAGGGAACAACCAACATTTCTAACATAATTGAAACAATACTTGACAGTTATTTAATGAAACCAAATAGCCATGTAAACCTCAATAATCATAAAGCAATTAAGCCATGAAGCAAGTAACTAGAAACAGGGGGAGGGATCATGTCAAACAAATAAATTTGGTAGTGCATAGGTACTCGTCACCTCACCTATACACTACACACAAGCAATTTCACATAACAATCAGGTTGGGGATTCCTATTCCCTCAAGTCAAGATTAAACAAAATACTTACCTCGATCTCACAAGCAATTCACTGCTCTAGCACTGCCTTTCCTTTAGATTTTTCTTCTAATCCACTCGAATCTAATCACAATTGGTTCAATGTAATCAATCTTGGCCTAAAGGAATCAACTTTATTGAAAAACTATGGATTTCCTATGTTTTTGTACCAAAATACAAAAATCGACCCCGAACCCGCTTGGTCTAAACTCGAGGTTCGGACCAAAACCTGTCAACCCAATCCCCCCCGAGCCCGGATATGCAATTGATATTGGAATCCGACCTCAATTCGAGGTCTAAATCCCCAAAATTGGAAATTCCTAAGTTCTACCCAAAACCCCAATTTTTACCATGAAAATTCTAGAATTTTGGTTGTAATCTTGTAGAAGTTGTTAGGAATTGAAAAGAATTAATTGGAGATCACTTACCAATGGTTTGGAGAAGTTTGGGTCTTTTGAAGATTGCCTATGGAGGTCTAGGGCTTGAGAGAATTGGAAAAGAAGTGAAAAACCTGTCAAAATATTTGATATAACAGGTTGCGGGTCTCGCATTTGCGAACTGCAGTTCGCATTTGCGAACCCTGTTGTTTCCGGGTTATCGCAAATGTGATAAAGAATGTCGCATTTGCGACAAAGGGCATTTCACATTGCGACCCAAAATCTCGCAAATACGAGATATGAGGCTGGCCATTGAATTTGCAAATGTGAAGCCCGATCTCGCATTTATGAGATCTGAGGCGTGCAACACCAGATGTTCAGCTGTTGGGTATTTTTCTAAGTCTAGACACTCAGTAGCCTACCCGAAACTCACACGAGCCCTCGAGGCTCCAAGATAAACATGCACACAAGTCTAAAAATATCATACAGACTTGCTCGTGCGATCAAATCATCAAAATAACATCCAAATCTACAGATTTAACCCCAAAATTCAAGATTTTCTCAAGAACACTCAAATTTCTAACTTTTCAACTGGATGTCCAAATTACATCAAATCAACTCCGATTCTCATCAAATTTCATAAATAGGACTTAAATATCATAACAAACTTGTTCTGGGCTTCGGAACTAAAATACAAGCCCAATATCATTAATTTCATATTTTATTTTATTTCTTTATTACTTGAATTAACCAGCAGACATATTTTCTTCAAAAATTATTTTCTAAGGCTAGGGACCTCGGAATTCAATTCCAAGCATACACCCAAGTCTCATATTTTATTGCGGACCTCCTGGGATCGTCGGAACATAGATCCAGGCCCGTTTACCAGAAACATTGACCAAAGTCAACTAAAACCAAATTTTAACTCGAGAAATTACTATTTCTCATATTTTCACATTAAAGCTTTCTGGTTTTACGCCCGCACTGTGCACACAAATCGAGGTAATTCAAGTTAGTTTTTATGGCTAATAAGCCTAGAATTAGGTCTGAATTCTTAAAATGACCCCTTGGATCATCACACCTGCGCATTTTGGAGCGCAGGTGCAGGGTCGCTTCTGTGTTCTACTTGCCGCTTCTGCGATGCTGGTTCCTGGGCGGGAGTTCTCTTTTGCGAGTGAAGGATCGGATGTGCGATTATCGCAACGTGTTATGGATCACAGGTGCGGCCCTATTTCGCGCATGTGCGCATTTTGGTCTATCTAATAGGAACCCCATATGCAGGATTTGGCTCGCAAATGCAATAGTGCAGATGCAAAATATTTGTCCGCAAAAGCGGAATGTGATGGGGTAAAAGTTTATATTTTGAGGGATGACCATATTTATTATATCTTGAGTCGTAGACCTCGGTTTTGGGTGATTTTGGAGGGGTTCTTCACGATTTGGATTGGGGTAAGTGTTCTTTACCCCGAATTGATTAAATTTCATATTTCCATAATTATTTTTATTATTAAATTAGTGAATTGAACAAGAGAAAATGAGAATTTTTATAAAATCTTTCAGAGATATAAAATGAGGATTTGAAGGCTGATTTGATATCGGAATTGGATAATTTTGGTATGTTTGGATTTGTATCGCAGTGGGTGTTCAGATTTTGTAAATTTTGTCGGGTTCCGAGGTGTGGGCCCATGATT
The DNA here is from genome assembly GCA_005239495.1 of Nicotiana undulata. NCBI lineage: Eukaryota > Viridiplantae > Streptophyta > Magnoliopsida > Solanales > Solanaceae > Nicotiana > Nicotiana undulata. Next base: position 20,352 of record ML248793.1, read on the forward strand.
GACCTTTTAGTATTAATTAAAGATCGAATCTTTATTATCCAGATTTGTTTCCTATGGCTTTATTCATGAGCCGTCCGAAGGTTATTTCACACGAGAATATCATTTTAGAGTTTAAGTTTAGCTTCTTTGAGGTAAGTATCTTGCCTACCTTTATGTGGGGAAACTACCCTTTAGGATTTGAGTCGTTTGTGCTTATTGTGTTATGTGAAAGTCGTGTACGCGAGGTGACGAGTACGTCCTCGGGCTTATATGTGGAAATTGACCGGTTTAGACTCTAAGGCTTCTTTCATGTATTCTTTTGGAATTGTTAGCACAAGTTCTACTTTTTATTTGTCATATCTATTATCACATGCTTTATTTGAAGTTGTCATTACATCTCACATTCTTTACTTGTCGAGTTGCTCTTATATGTTTTATATGAAGTTGTTATCACTTTTATCATTTTGTGATTTCTTTTATTGTGGAGTTATTCTTAAATGAAATTGTTGTACATGATATCCCTTTTGTTGTCAGGTTATTCTCATGCATTTAGACGTAGCACTAGTTCATGACATCTTTTTCATTGTTAGCCTAATTCATACACTAGGAGCCGAAGTTTGCAATGTCATGGAAATACTTTCACTATTGAGTTTATACTTAAACAATTAATTGGAGTTGAGTTTATCGAAAGTCATTAACCTATTTTAATTGAAGTTGTGTAAAAAGGGGGTGTCATTCCTTGTTGAGTTACTTTCCCATTCCTTTTGTTGTTATTGAGATTTTATACATATTGTGTTTGAGCCATGGGCTATTTGTTGTGCAAATATTGATATTTGTTGGATCTTTTGGAGCGGTTGTGGCCTATGGGCACTTTTATTACGAGTTGATATGTCATGTTGTTGTGAATTGTTGTGTGGTTTTGGTGGCATTTCACCGTTGTTGTTATGCAGAGTATAAGGGTGGTATTTCGCCGTTGTTATGTGTAGTATAAGGGTGGCATTTTACCGTTGTTGTTATGCGGAGGATAAATTTCACCGTTGTTGAATATACAGAGAGATAAGGGTGATTGTGTTATTATCCGGGCGGAGTGATAAGGGTGGATATTACACAGAGTGATATGGGTGTGTATTGGAGATATAAGGATGAAAAGTGTTATTGTCAGGGCGGAGTGTTAAGGGTGGATATTACATAGAGTGATATGGGTGGCTATCAGAGAGATAAGGGTGGCAGTTTCAGGGATGATGTGTGATGGTTTGGAGATATTATGTTGGTGATTTTTTGTGTGATGGTGTTCTCTTCCTTGTGTTTGTTATTACACCTTATGTGACTTGATTTGTTGTTTTGATGAGCTATTCGATGCCATTGATATTACTTGTTGACTTGGGCTGGGGTAGTACACTCGCACAAAAATACACCGTAGTATGCCACTTATACTAGCTCAGGAGTATGAAACTTGACATTTATTGATTATGCTCATGTGTTCTTGTATTATCTGTTTCCATGTTGATATTGAGCATGTGACCATGCCGGGCGGATTGTTATTGTATGCCTGTGACCATGCCGGCGGATTGTGATTGTGAACTAGTGACCACGCCGGGTGGATTGTGAGTTTGAGCCTATGATCATGACGGGCGGATTGAGATGTTGGCACGTGAGTTGTCCGTGCAGTTGTGATTCGAGATGTAAGCACGAGGTGCCGTGAGTACATGATGGTGGGATGACACCCATGACTTGTGACTATGATTATGAAGTATCACAGGGTGATTTCACTGTGAATCTTGAATTAGAATGGATTGAATAATTGATTGTTCTTTGTGTTCTTTATTTGGTTTCAATGATACTTCACAGTGTTTTTGTTGCTTTACTATTTATATCACATGTTGAATTTGTTACCATTTACTGATTCATGCTTTCCATTATTGGTTTTATACTTCTATACTACACATGTTATTTTGTCTAGTTTGTGTCTTGACTTATACCTCGTCACTAATCCACCGAGGTTAGTCTTGATACTTATTTAGTACTGATCGTGGTGTACTCATACTATATTTCTACATATTTTTGTGCAGATCCAGGTATTTCGGAGTCTGTTGATAGTTAGATAGAAAATCAGATAATGCTACAGAGACTTGAAAGTATACTTGTCGTCGCATTCTCAGGTCTCGGAGTCACCTTCAGAAGTTATTTATGTACAATTTATTTCTATTGCGGAACAGTTGTACTTAGAGATTTTTTAGTGAACTCAGTAGAGCTTATGACTTATACTACCAGTTTTGGGATTATTGGCTTTGTATAGAAATTTCTATTTCATATTTAATAGTTGTTGGTTGAATGTTTATCATTAATTCAGTAAGTGTTAGGCTTACATAGTCTTAAAGACTAGGTTCCATTACGATATCCTACGAAGGAAAATTGCGTCGTGACACTTGCATGGAAAGAAAAAAACATGAAGGAGCTTTTAAGGAAACAAAATAAAATGCTTTTAGGATTTGTTTTACTTACGATTGTGACGAAATTATTTTAGGTCTTGGAGCTACAATGAGAAAAGGATCTTTCAACTTCACTCCTATAGAAAGTATCATATTGCTACTATTGAAGACTATCGCTATTTCGCAAAACTCAATATTTATTCAAGGCAAATAGAAATCATAGCAAGAAGGCGCTTTCAAGGATCCAAGATGCACAACTAAAAAATTTGTTCCTGAAGACGAAGTTTTTTATTTATTTAGTTGTTGCTGAGTCGTGATTCATTGTTCTTCAATTGTTACCTATTTTTCTTTTAAAAAATATATTGTTAGGTTATCAAATCTATAGAGTTTTTTTAGCTTTTGAGACAAAAGTTTATAGTCTTGAAAGGGGTTAAGGTACAAGAGTTGGTCCTTTTGGTTATCAAGTTTAACCTAAAGTCTAGATAAAAATGAGTTGATTGCAGGGTTGATGTACTAGAGTTTATAGTCCCTTTGGTTATTGATTTATAACCTAAAATCACTCTGTTAAGTTAGTGAAGTCTAGATAAAAATCCTACGAGTGTATGCAGTGATTTTTACTCCCTTGAGCAAGAAGTTTTTTTATGTGATATTGTATTATTTAATTGTCACATTTCACTTTTAGTTTATGTCTAGAATTTTTAGATTAAAGAACTAGGTTCTTTAACACACGAGAGTGAAAAAAACCACACTCCCTTCTTGTGTCTTGGTGCATCCTTAAATAACAATTAGTATCAAAGAAAGTTCTTTCAAAGTAACGCTTAACCTTGAAAGGGTCCGAGATGGTTGCACCTCTAGACACTCAAGAAGAACAATCAACTAAAAGGTCACCATTGTTCAACAAAAAATATTACGGATTGTGATATGAATAAATGAGTGATTTTTTAGAAGAAAAAGATTTTGAACTCGGTGAAATTGTTCGGAAAAGGTCCTATGGTTCCCACGGCGAAAGACGACAAGAGGATAGTTACTGGTCCAAATATTAGTGTCATGGCCCAAAATCTCACCATAAGGATCGTGATGACACCGAGTGTCTAAAACTAGGTAAGTCAATCACTTACAATAGTTAAACTAATAAAAAATGATATCATGAAGCAAAGTTTAATATAAATGCAGAAATAAAGGTGATACAAGCCAACACGATAATAATCACAACAAATCCCATGACTAGATAGTAGAGAGTAACGATCTGTAACTGAATACATGAAAATATCTCAAAAATACAATATTGTTTGAATAGAGAATTGACAGTATAAATGTAAGGAAAAGACTCCAAGAGACTGCGACGAACTAAGCAGATCTACCTTGAATCCTTGCGATCAAAGAAGTTCTCACAGCCTGGGTCTGCTACCTCCATCACCTGGATCTGCACAAAACATGTGCAGAAGTGTAGTATGAGTACACCGCAATTGGAAACCAGAAAGTGTCAAGACTAACCTCGGTTGAGTAGTTGTTGATACCTAATTTTCCCTTATATATATATATATATATATTATTAAAATAGTGCATATGCATCATCATTTGATTTACAAGCATACACAAGTATTTTTCATAATTTTCCATAAATTTTAAAGACTTTAAATCAATTATTTTTGCATTTTATTATATAAATATCCAATAATTACCCTCCTAATTATTGTTATGATGATTTAATCATATAAAAAAATCATTGATACCAATACGAGATTTTAAATATTTTCAGTGCATGTCGTATAATTACATTTGCATTTTTCAGAGCCAAATTGCACATTTTGCAATAATAGCCCATATGTAAATATAATTACATTATTTATACAAAAAAATAAATTTTTATATTTTTATAATATAAATATTTTTTTAATCAGTTGCATTCCCAAATGATATTTTTTTTATTTATCTATTATTTTTATAAATTATTTATTTGTTAAAATTGGGTATTTAAAATCTGGCCCTAATTTCATAACTAATTGTAACGACCCGACCGGTCGTTTTGAGAACTTAAGCTCCATTCGGCGGCGTATGGTCGTGAATAACTCTACATTGTGTGTATTGACCTGCGTGAGTGGTTGGATTCAGTTACCGGATAATCCGGAGTCGAATTGGGAGAAAAATCTCAAATTTTGAAGCTTAAGTGATGGAAGTTGACCGGAGGTTTGAATTTTTTGTATTTGGCCTTGGAATGAGTTTTGGTTTATGTCAACAACTTCGTATGGTGATTTTAGACTTAGTCGCGCGTCCGGAATTGGTTTTGGAGGTCCGAAGAGTAATTTGAGGTAATTTGGCGAAAATTAGAATTTCGGCGATTTCGACCGATAGGTGAAATTTTGATATCAGGCTCGGAATGGAATTCTGGGAGTGTATGTAGGTCCGTGGTGTTATTTGAGACATGTCTGCAAAATTTCAAGTCATTCCGGGTTGAATTGATAGGTTTAGACGTGAGTTTTGATATTTGAAGTTTTGAAAATTCATAAGTTTGATTTTTGGTTTGATTCGTTGTTTTGGTGTTGTTTTTTGTGATTTAAAACCTCGAGTGAGTCCGTGTTAGGTTATGTGACTTGTTCGTTCATTAGACGGGGTCCCGGGGGTCTCGGGTGTGCTTCGGATGGTGTTTGGGTAAATTTCCTTCAAAATAATGTTGTTGTTCTGTCTGTTGTCCCTTCCTTCTATGCGATCGCAGCTAATGCAATCGCATAGTGTCAATTTGAAACGCCAATTTTTCTTCTATGCATTCACAATTCTACGTACGCGATCGCGGAGGCCAGCTTTTTCCTTAAACGCGATCGCGCTCCCCTCCCTCGCGACCACGTAGAGTAGTTCCAGGCCCATCATCCTTTTCCCTTATGCGATCACATTGCTCTATGCGCGATCGCGTAACACACTGGCCAACACCCCTTTCCTCCCTTATTTGCGATCGCGTCTGTTGTCCTGCGATCACATAGCACACTTTGGTCCAGCAAAACATTTCTTCTACGCGATCGCGATTCATTAATACCTGGGCATAATATAAGTTTTCAAAATCGAGGGTTTCACCATTTTTACCATATTTTGACTTCTAGAGCTTGGGTTTTGGCAATTCTTTGAGGGTTTTTAACACAAATCGAATGGGTAAGTGTTCTTCCACTAGAATTAAATATATTCCATGAATTTGTTCTTGAATTTATCATTTAAATTTTAGTTTTAGTTGAGAAATATGTGGGTTTTGAAAGAAAACTTCTAAATTGAAAAATCATGATTTGAAGTACCAAATGATATCGGAATTAGATAAATTTTGTATGGTTGAACTCGTATCAGAATAGGTATTCATATTTTGTAAAATTTGACGGGTTCTGAGGTGCCGTCCTGGGGGTCGACTTTTGGGTCGATTTTTATAATTTTGTAAAGATTGAAACTTTATTATTCGGAATAGTTCCTTATATGTTTTATATGTACTTTGAAGTTGATTTTGATCCTTCCGGAGGTATTTTCGCCCGAGAAGTTCATTTTGGAGTATCGGGTTGTCGTCTTTGGGGTAAGTATCTTGCCTAACCTTGTGTGGGAGAAACTACCCCTTAGGATTGAGTCTTCTATGTGATTGCAGCCTGTGTACACGAGGTGACGAGTGCGTACTCAGACTTATTTGCAAATAGGTTGGCCCTTTCGGATTCGTAGGTCCTCATAATCCCCGTGTATGAAGTTGTAATTATTAAATTTGAGTTCCTGATTCCTAGTTTCATCTCTTCCTGTTCAAATTAGAAATTACTTGCTTAGTTTTCCTTGTTTCTTATTTGATCTTAATTGACTTAAATGAAGAATTTACCTTTCCTACCGTTGTGCCTTATCTTCCTTCATAAACTGCCTATTTGACTAGAACTAGCATAATTTCACCTTATAATTGTTAAGCAGAAATTGAAATATCCATACGTTGGTGTCAAGCATGTCCGTGAGTCATACATTGTGAATTATATGATTTTCCCTTAATTTCTACTTAGGTTTAGTTGATAAACATCTGTGTTGATGGTATTTCCTTGGTGTTGCCTATTACTGAGCATTGTTCAAACTGAGTTTATTCCGTAAAACTAATTATTTAAGTGAGATTGGTTATAGTTGTTTCCCTTGCCGGGATGATATTGTTTCCATTGTTGACTCCCTTGTCGGGGAAGTATGGGTTCTATCAAGATGATCTTCCAATGCTTGTCCCTTGACTTCTTTGAGTTACATAGATGATATCAAACTCACTCAACAATATTTTCCACTTGGCCAGCTTCCCTATAGGCATAGGCTTCTGAAAGATGTATTTCAGAGGATCTATCCTTGATATAAGATATGTGGTATATGCATAGAAGTAGTGCCTCGGTTTATGAGCTATCCATGTTAGAGCATAGCAGGTGCGCTCCAGCAAAAAGTACCGTGCTTCATAAGGTGTGAACTTCTTACTCAGATAATATATGGCTTGCTATTTTCTCCCGTCTCGTTATGTTGTACCAAGACACAACCAAAAGCTCCATCTAATATGGAAAGATAGAACAGTAGTGAACTACCAGGTTCTGGCGGGACTAGAACCGGTGGTGTGGACATGTACTCCTTGATTTTGTCAAAAGTCTTCTGACAGTCCTCAGTACAACTGGTTGCGGCATCCTTCTTTAACATTTTGAAAATTGGTTGACATATCATCGTGGACTGCGCTATGAAGCGGCTGATGTAATTGAGACATCCTAATAAACTCATCACATCCTTCTTGTTATTTGGTGGTGGTAACTCCTGGATAGCTTTGACCTTTGACGGGTCCAACACGATTCCTCGGTGGCTGACGATGAATCCCAACAATATTCCGGCAGGAACCCCAAATGCACATTTTGCGGTTTTCAGCTTTAGATTATACTTTCGCACCGGTCAAAGAACTTTCTCAAATCTGCTATGTGATATTTGGCCTTCTTGGATTTGACGATGACGTCGTCAACATATACCTCTATCTCCTTGTGTATCATATCATGGAAGATGGTTTCCATGGACCTCATGCAGGTGGCCACAATATTCTTTAGGCCAAATGGCATTATTTTATAGCAATATACTCCCCTTGGTGTAATGAAGGCTGTATTTTCTGCGTCTTCCTCGTCCATCCAGATCTGATGATAACCCGCGAATCAATCAACAAATGACTGGAGCTCGTGCTTGGCGCACTTGTCGATCAGTATGTGTATCTTCTGCAGTGGAAATCATCCTTAGGACTTGCTCTGTTTAGATCCCGACAGTTGACACATACCTTGATTTTCCCATCTTTCTTTGGAACTGGCATTATGTTGGCTAACCAGGTTGGGTATTCAACTACCTTGAGGACTTTGGCTTTGATTTTCTTAGTGACTTATTCCTTGATTTTTAGGCTCATGTCTGGCTTGAGCTTTCTAAGTTTTTGTTTTACTGGCAGACACATTGGATTGGTAGGCAACTTATGAGCCACTATGGATGTGCTCAGCCAGATCATGTCGTCATACGACCATGTGAAAATGTCCTCATACTCTCTTAGGAAGCGAGTGTACTCTTCCTTATATGACGGTGACAAGTGGATGCTTATGCGAGTTTCTTTGACAGTTTTAGAATCTCCCAAGTTGACTAGCTCAGTCTTGTCTAGGTTCGACTTAGCTTTGTTCTCAAAGTTCTCAACTTCTCTAATGATCTCCTTAGGTATCACATCTTCTTCGTCTATCTTTTTCGAATGACTATACATGTGTTGCATTGTCTCATTACATGTCACAGTCGTTGGTTCATCAAGGTAAGAAATAGTAATATTGTAGAGGAAAAATATGAAAGATAATGACAACAAAACATCAAATTATTGATAAAAGCTGAAACTGTGAACAAAGTAGCGTTTAAATGACTTCAAACAATGATTTGCAAACAAAATACTTAAATAAAGATGTGTTTTAGAACAGAATGCTCAAAAGAATTATTTTTCAAATATTACTAGTAGTCATGCTACCCCGGGACTCGTCTGGCCCTGGATGGTGTGGCAGTCCAATTCTAGAGAACTGCTCCCCTCTCCACTATCTGGATGATAAGGCCTTCTTCCTCCTCCTCCTCAATTATTACATTGCAGTCCATGTCTTCATCTTCAAAGAACAGGTTCCTTAGACCGACCAAGGCTTCTTCTTCTTCAGATCCCCATATTGTATCGGGCCGATGAAATGATTGAATCACATGCGACACTGGTTGCTCAAGAGGGTAACAGGGATGACCAATCATTATAGTCTTTCCAGGTATATGGATATCCAAGCCCAAATGTTGTACCATGACGTTTCAGCTGTATTGCCTTGGTAATGCCTTGGAGTTTCTTCCCTAGTCCTTTACCGGGTTCATACCCCAACCATGCTAGTATGCTTTCTATTTTGCTGCTCCACCAATTGGCTTTCTCAATCGCATTGACGCGCTCGATGCAGTGATAAGTCTCTCCACCCAACTTCCTTATATTGTCCACGACCAAAATGGTTTGATTGGTATAAATGGGATTGCTCCCATCTCTGTGAATGATTACTTCCTGATGATTCCACTCAAATTTAACTGCCTGGTGCAAAGTAGATACAAAAGCCCCAACGACATGTATCCAAGGTCATCCCAACAGCAGATTGTAGGAGGCGGATATGTCTAGCACTTGAAATTCAACATCGAACTACGTAGGACCCATATACAAGAATAAGTTGGTTTTCCCAATTGTGTCTATTTGTGACTCATTGAATGTCTTCATGTTCATAGTCCCTGCTCGTATTTCATGCAAACCTTTATCCAACCTTTTCAGAGTTGTCAGCAGACATATATTGAGGCTGGACCCCCCCCCCCCCCCCCCCCATATCAAAACCCTGGAAATGAATTTATCCTCGCATTGCACTGTGATGTGCAGTGCCCTGTTGTGGCTCAATCCCTGGTGGCAACTCATCTTCGTGAGAGGTGATCTTGTGGCTCTCCAGCACTTTCCCCACCATATTGTCCATCTCCCCATTGGTGATATTGTTGGGCACGTAAGCTTCATTTAACACCTTCATCAAAGCATTCCTACGCGCCTCAGAATTTTGCAGCAGTGATAGGTTGGATATATGGGTGGGAGTTTTGTTCAGATGGTCTACCACATAATATTCCCTTGCCAGTACCTTTCTCCAGTGATCATCTTGACCGGTTTCAATGATGGGTTGCTTGGAAGAAGCTTCTTTACTCGTTCCTCCCAAATTTTTGGGTGTATAAAATTTGCACGTTTTGGTCATCCCTTGTGCCGCACCAGACTTGTTGAACCAAGTCATTGCATGGTTTTGAAGATTGAGATATGCCAACCCAGTTGAACCAGGTCCATCAGGGCAAACAAAGTCAAATAGACCCATTGGCACAAGAAGCGTCCATGCACAGGAGACAAACATTATCTGTGAACTAAGAGGTTATCTCCTAAGCGAAAAGGTTGCAAATTGATAAGGAGATGGATTTCGACTTCAGGTAGGACAGAAACGAGATCAAGGAAGTTGAGATAAACACAAATTCTTCCACCAAGGAAGAGTTTCATTAGAACTAAACAACAACATCTCAACTACTGGCTCTATAAAATATTGAAGCATTCCTGCTGAAGAATTGACGCACAAACAAGAAATGAATGCAAAATTACCAAAGCAATTTTGCAAGAAGAATCTTTGTGCGACACAAAAGCTACTTGAACCAGCTACAAGAACCAGTTCCATCTATTGTCTTTTGAGTCTAGTGGTTTGTAGTAGGTGTTTAATATTGTATCTTTCAGCTTTATCTAGAAGCAATTGTAATAGGTACACACTGTTCAAGTTAGAGTTAACTTGAAGTTTGTCGCAATTAGCTAGAGGCTAGTTTACTACAAAGGGATTAGAATTAGTCCTTATGTTTACAAAATATTTTAATTTGTAAATGTTGTTTGGCTTAGAGTTATAGTGAAGAGTTTGGGAAAATCCTACTGGGAAGTAGGTCTTGAGGTTTTTCACCTTTTGAGCCAGGTTGTTTCCACGTAAAATTGTTGTGTTCTTTAAATTCTGCAATTACTTTTCCGCAAACTGTAGAAGTTGGAACACCAAGAAGAACTAGGTTCTTCTATAGAGACTGCACTCGAAAATTGGACACCACACAAATCACCCCCTCTCTTGTGTGGTATTGAAGTATAAAACATTGGTATGAGAGCAGGTTATCCTTGAAAAGGCTAACAACTTGGAAAAGATCAAAATGAGTGCACCACTTGGAAACTGGGAGGGTCAATCAACTGCAAGGCCACCACTCTTTAATGGCCAGTATTACTCATGGTGGAAGAACAAGATGAAGGATCACTTGATTGGAGATGTAACGATCCGACTGGTCATTTTGCGTTATCGGACCCCGTTCCCCTAAATGAAACTTTCCATAGAGGATTATTGTGATTTATGACTTGCGGGGTCGGGTGGTTCGGGATACGGAAGTGTATAGAGTGGTATAGGAACGCTTAGTTCCTTAAGGTTGGCCTTTTAGGCCAAATTTGACATCGGTCAACATTTTTAGTAAACGACCTCGGAATCGAGTTTCGACGGTTCCAATAGCTTCGTATGATGATTTCGGACTTGGGCGTATGTTCGGAATGGGTTTTCGATGACCCGGGAGCGTTTCGGTGCCCGATATAGAAATGAGAAAAATTCCTTAAGTTTGAAATTTGGTTTGGAACGTGTTTTTGTGTTATCGAGGTCCGTACAGAATTCCAAGACAGGGAATAGTTCCATTATAACATTTATGACTTTCTTGCAAAATTTGGTGTCATTCCGAGTAGTATAGATCGGTTCGGCGCATTGATATCGAATTCAAGAACTTGAAGTTCTTACGTTTTGATTCTAGGGGTTTTGAGGTGTGATTTTGAGTTTTAGCGTTGTCTTGAGTGTTCCGAAGGCTCAAGCGAGTCCGTGTTATGATTTTGGACTTATTAGTATAATTGGACAGGGGCTCGGGTCGGCCCAGATGCCTCCCGGGCACCAAATGAGGCTAAAAACCAACAGCTTCAGCTGCTTGTGCACCAAATCTGGTGTGACCGCAGGTGCGGTTGCCCAGTAACAGGTGCGGGACCGCTCCTACGGTCTAAATCCTCGCAAGTGTTGCCCCAGGTGAGGAAGACCATTCTCGTAGGTGCGGAAACGTTTCCGCAAGAGCGGAGCTGCAGGTGCGAGCTCCTTTCCGTAGGTGCGATCCCAGGCCTTCTTGTCCATTTCTGCATGTACGAGCAATTGCTCGTAGGTGCGAGACCGCAGGTGCGGTCCTCGAGCCGCAGGTGCGGAACCACTATTAGGCAGTGTCTTTCTTTTAAACACGGGAAATGTCAGTTTTCTTCATTTCTTCAGCCATTTGAGACCTTGAGAGCTTGGGAAAACCGCTGCATGACTTAGCTACTGATAAGGTAAGTAAACTCTCTCCTAGTGTTAGTTTAATGCATTAATTCTTAGTTAAATTAACCTTCTTAATTAGTGAAAATAAAGGAAATGGGTAGTAACCTAGGGCTTTCGAGAATTTAGCGAATTTCCCGTGAATAGGCTATGAAATCAAGTAAAAATCGTATATTAATGATCCTTAGGCTATGGGTGAGTGTTTCCTTTGAGAATATTTGGAATCCGAGTGTGCGGGCCGAGGGGCGAATTTTGGGATTTCTTCAAGAATGATGAATATACTAAATAAGTAGGAGAATTCCCATATTTTGAGCATGAATTGATATATTTGTGTAACATTTGGCTAGTTTCGAGTCCCCCGGTGTAGAGTTCGGAGTTTTGGGAGCGTTCTTGGTCCGAGAAGTAGATTTGAAACGAGGTGAGTCTCCTTTCTATCATTGTAAGAGGGAATTGTCCCCATAGGTAATTATGCATGATTTAAATGTCCTTATTTGTGGGGGATACACACGCACGGAGTGACGAGAGTCCGTGCGTAGCTATTATTATGCCATGTCGGGTAGTTTTAGGACTCACGAGCATGCTTTATGTGCCTTACATGTACCTCTAAATGTATTTTGAGTTGCTTATTGACCTTGAATTAGCATGAGAATATTAGGAGGTTACGTTCAAAAATTTCAGTTGCTTAAGTTCTTGTTTGCAAGTATAATCTCTATTGAATTCCTAGATTTCCTGATAATTCTGTGTATGTATATGAGCACGCGCGTCACATGTATGATTCGCGAGCAAGGTAGACTTATTATTTTGTCAACCGCGTCGCATGTTCGATTCACTAGCGGGGTAATAGATGCATATATGGTTCGAGCCGTTCGACCCTCGGCAGTGAACATTTTGTTTTTGCGACGCTTCGGCATACTATGTGCTGTATATTTTGATTGAGAGTCTTGTTGTTATCATATAAACTGCTTTATGTGAAAAGGAAAAGTTAGTTTATTTTAT
>ML248794.1:932-30100 GCA_005239495.1 Nicotiana undulata
AGCAACTACATGAGCCAAACCTCGACGAGGCTCAGAAAGGTCCAATATCACAAGGCGATTGGCCAAGGACTCTATGTCCAAGGCTAAAGGTCTCTCCTCAGCTGCAATGTAGGCCAAGCTACCCATACTCGCTGCCCTCCTGCTCAAAGCATCTGCTACTACATTCGCCTTGCCCGGGTGATATAAAATAGTGAGATCATAATCTTTTAACAACTCAAGCCATCTCCGCTGCCTCAAGTTAAGGTCCCTCTGCTTAAGCAAGTACTGCAGGCTGTGGTGGTCAGTATAGACCTCACAAGATACACCATATAGATAATACCGCCATATCTTCAAAGCATGAACAATCGCCGCCAACTCCAAATCATGCACAGGGTAATTCTTTTCATGAACCTTCAGCTGTCGCGAAGCATAAGAAATAACCCTGCCATCCTGCATCAGCACACACCCCAACCCGACGTGTGAAGCGTCGCAATACACAGTATACATCCCAGAACCGGAAGGCAATGATAGAACTGGTGCTGAGGTCAAAGCTGACTGGAGCTTCTGAAAGCTCGCCTCACACTCATCGGACCACCAAAACGAGGCATTCTTCTGAGTCAATCTGGTCAGTGGGGCTGCAATAGAGGAGAACCCCTCCACAAATCGACGATAATAGCCTGCTAGGCCCAAGAAACTCCTGATCTCTATAGCTGAAGTAGGACGCGACCAACTCTGAACCGCCTCAATCTTCTGAGGATCAGCCTTGATACCTTCTCCGAATACCACATGCCCCAAAATGCCACGAAATCTAACCAGAACTCGCACTTGGAGAACTTAGCATACAACTTCTGTTCCCACAAGGTCTACAACTCTCAAGTGCTGCTCATGATCACCCAGGCTCCGCGAATAAATCAATATGTCATCAATGAAGACGATGACGAAGGAATCAATATACGGCCTGAATACCCTATTCATCAAGTCCATGAATGCTGCTGGGGCATTAGTTAAACCAAAGGACATCACCAGGAACTCATAATGGCCATATCTAGTACGAAATGCAGTCTTCAGAACATTTGAAGCCCGAATCTTCAGCTGATGATAACCCGATCTCAAGTCAACCTTGGAAAACACTCGGGCACCCTGTAACTGATCAAACAAATCATTGATGCGCGGTAGAGGATACTTATTCTTGATGGTCACTTTATTTAGCTGGCGATAGTCAATGCACATCCGCATAGACCCATCTTTCTTCTTCACAAATAAGACTGGGGCACCCCACGGCGACACACTCGGCCTGATGAACCCCTTGGCCAACAACTCCTCAAGCTGCTCCATCAACTCCTTTAGCTCCTTAGGAGCCATACGATAAAGGGGAATGGAAATAGGCTGAGTATCTGGAGCCAAATCAATACAGAAGTCAATATCTCGATCTGGAGGCATGCCTGGAAGATCCGAAGGAAACACATCCGGAAACTCTCGAACAACAGGCATTAAATCAATGGTAGGAGACTCGACGGTGGTGTCCCGCACATAAGCAAGGTAAGCCAAACAACCCTTCTCGACCATATGCCGAGCCTTTATGAAGGAAATGACCCGGCTGGAGGCACTAACGGAAGAACCTCTCCATTCTAGTCTAGGAGACTCAGGCATGGCTAAAGTGACTGTCTTGGCATGGCAATCTAACAAATCATGATAAGAAGATAACTAATCCATGCCTAGGATAACCTCAAAATCAATCATATCCAGCAATAAAAGATCTGCTCTGGTATCGAAACCACAGAAAGTGACCACACAAGACCGGTAAACTCGGTCTACCACCACTGAATCACCCACAGGAGTGGACCCATATATAGGAGAACACAAGGACTCACGAGGGGTATCCAGAAAATGAGCAAATAGTACGGAAACATATGAATATGTGGATCCTAGATCAAATAGTACCGAAGCCTCCCTACCACATATTGAGATAATACTTGTGATCACGGCGTCTGAAGCCACTGTATCTGATCTGGCTGGAATGGCATAAAATCTGGCTGAGGCTCCTGAAGACTGAACTCCCCCAGAGTGAATAAGATCTAACTAACCACTTCTTGACTGGCCTCCTCCTCTAAGACGACCCCTGCCGACATGTCCTCCACCTTGAGGCGGTCGGACTGCTGGTGCTGAACTCCTAAGATGATAACTCTGCTGAACTGCCTTGCCCCGATACCTGGGACAACACCTCCACGTATGACCTGGCTCCCCACACTCGAAAAAACCTCATAGTGCTACAGCCCGCTGCCCGAAAGAGGAAGAACCCTGAATAGCCGGAGGGCGGTGTGAACCCTCTGTTAAGGCACTGAAATAGGAACTAGAGGATCTCTGATGGCTGGAATAACTACTGGGTGCACCCTAGGTGGCTGGGGGAGGATAGGAACGCTCTGGCATAGCGCCGAACTAAGGCCTCGCTGAAATACCCCTGGGAGGTAGTGGAGGTGCTGAATATGAAGGCCTACTGAACTGGGCGCCTCCGAACTGACCTCTACCCCTAACTGGGGTACCCTTGAAGTCACCTGTGAACCTGGCCCTCTTGTCCTGCTGACCCTGCTGACCTGGCTGACCCTGCTCCCTGCTCCTCATACAGTAACCCTCAATCCGTCGAGCTATCTCGACCACAAGCTTGTATGGGGTACCCATCTCTACCTCTCTTGCCATAGAGGCCTTAATACGTGGATGCAAGCCTGCCAAAAACCGTTGTACCCTCTCGGAATCAGTAGGAAATATCATAAGGGCATGGTGAGACAACTCGGAGAATCTAGCCTCATAATCAGTCACTAACATATGCCCCTGCTCAAGTCGCTCAAACTGACCACGTAGCTCCTCCCTCTCAGAAGGTGGAATGTATCTGTCTAGAAATAGCTGAGCAAACTAGTCCCAAGTGACAGGAGGAGAATCTGCTGGTCTGCTGAGAATATATGACTGCCACCACCTGCGAGCTCTGCCCTCTAACTGAAATGTGGTGAAATCCACTCCATTGGACTCTAAAATCCTCATGTTGTGTAGTTTGTCCCTGCACCTATCAATAAAATCCTGAGTATCCTCTCCCCGCTCACCCCCGAAGACTGGAGGGCGGATTCGGATCCATCTATCTAACAACTTCTACTAGTCACCCTCTGCAACTGGCCGGGGCTTTGGGGATGCTACTACGGGCTGAACCCCTCCCACGGGCGTGGTGCCCGGGGTATGACGTGCTGCTGCTGCCTGACCTGCGGCCTGAGCGGTAGGAGTCTGGACTCCCCCTCCGGCCTGAGAAGTAGCAGGGTCGGCTGGAAATAAACCAGCCTGAGACATAGTGTCCATGAATCTCAGCATACGGCCCATGACCTCCTGTAAGCCTGGCCCCGTCATGAAATCCACTGGAGCAGGTGCTACTGGAGGCACCTCATCCTGCTCCTCCATAATAGGGTCCTCTAGTGGTGCCACTGGTGTAGCTCTGGGATGCCCTCGTGCCCTGCCTCGAGCAGGTGCTCTACCCCTGCCTCTACCCCGACTTTGGGCAGCCGGGGCAGCGGCCTCTCCCGGACCAGGAACATTGGATGCACGCGTCCTCACCATCTGTGAGAGAATAGAAGAATAAGTTTGAGTACATCATAGATTGCACGACAGGATATGAATAAAGAGGAGTTTCCTAACACCCCATAGCCTCCTGAAGATAAGTACAGACGTCTACGTACCGATCCGCAAGACTCTATTAGGCCTGCCCGTGACTCGTGAGACTTACGTGAACCTAGTGCTCTGATACCACGTTGTCACGACCAAGAATCTTAATTCGGGTGATGGCGCCCAACGATGGGGTTAGGCAAGCCAAAACAAATTACCCTTCCCATCTAATTAAACAAGTCAACATTTACAAATTTTAAATTGTTAAACATGATGATAGCTTGACATGGAAATAAAGCATATGCATGCCTGTACAACCCAAACCCAAAATATACATACACTACGCGTGTGTGCCAGGAACTAGTGTCAAGAGTGTCATGGGCAACTACTGAATATACAATTACCACAATATATACAGAGTCTCAGTCTGAATGAAATGGACAGAGAATATAACAAAAGAACTGCAGGGTGCTGCGAAGAAGTCGTCGGGAAAGCAGCTCACCGTGAAGTATGACCATTCTATCAATATCTAGCACCGGCCTGATAATCAGACGTACCAGCCTCCGGACATGTACAGTCAAGTACAGAAAAGAAAAGAAAGTGCAACATGAGTACATATTAAATAAATATGTACCCAGTGAGTATCCCGCCTAAACTCGAAGAAGTAGTGACGAGAGGTCGACTCGATACTCACTAAGGTCCAGCAGTAATAACATATGATAGAATATAATGAAATACAGTAGGCATGTCAGGGAAATAAGCAACAAGTATATATATCAAAAGCAGAAATCCAAACAATTGCTGAACTAAACAATAAAGCACTTTCAAGGGTAAGACCACCGAACGAAACAATAATAACAAATTCTTAGATCCGCCGTGGAGTACGGCCCGCTCCCATAAGGTACCTTCTAAACTCGCCGTGGCGTACGGCCCGATCCCATAGGTATCTCAAGTATTTCTCAACACTGTCGTGGCGTATGGCCTGATCCCATATATATATATCACAATTACTTCTTAACACTGTCGTGGCGCACGGCCCGATCCCATATATATTCAATTACTTTCAACACTGCCGTGGCGTACGGCCAGACCCCATATAGACATAATCACTCTCAAACCTGCCATGGCGTACGTCCCGATCCCAATATCTTACAATACTTACTTTCCAAAACAAATTCCTTGCCATTCAACAATTTTTCCATAAAGCCTCGGAGGAATAACACTATGCAAAACATAATTTCATAGTACATATGGCGTCACAATAAATAATATAAATCATTACAAGGAAAACATATCAGGCATTACGAGAAAAGCATATAAGGCATTACGAGAAATCATTCAAGGCATGATGTGGGCCTAACTACCCGGACATAACAATAATAGCCGCTATGTACGGACTCTCGTCACTTGGCGCGTACGTAGCCCCCAAAAAATTCACACATAGCATATACATCACCTATGGGGCCAATTCCCTCTTACAAGGTTAGAAATGAGACTCACCTCGTGTCGAATCTACCCCTCAGACCACAATTGCGCCCGAAACTCCGAAATTCACCCTCGACGGATCGCAACTAACCAATCATGGTATAATTGAATTAATTTAGGTTCCAAGAAGAAGAATCAACAAGAAATCCTAAATTTAAGCATTCTTGACCATTTCTGAAATTTCGACCCTGGGCCCACACGTTGGATTTCGAAGATTGTTGAAGGAATCACCTACCTGAAGTCTAAGGATCAAAGTGATGTGATTTGTATAAGGATTCATAGCCTCAATTGAATAATTCACCAATTTATTCAAAGCCCTATAATTTCTATCCAAATTTTATGATTTTTTTTTTCTTTAGGAATTAAACCCGTTGAATTCTATGCATAATAGTGAAAAATAGAAGAGAATTACTTACCCCTACAGTGGGTGGTCGTGGGAGGTGTTGCTCAAACTTGGATGCTCTCTAATGGAGGTTGATGGTGGGTAAAAATGAAGAAAACCCGTAATTTGGACCTTTAAAAGGGGCTGGCAACAGTGATTTCCGCACCTGCGAGAAAATCACCGCCCCTGCGGAAAAGGGCCTGGGACCCTGGCATCGCACTTGCGGAGAAGGAGTCTGCACCAGCGGTCCCGCTCCTACGGAAGAAAGGGCCGCGCCTGCGATGAGGGTCGCACCTGCGAAGGCTGGACCGCAGGTGCGCACTCACACCAGGTGTTGTTGCCCAACGAAGGCTATGCGAGTGCAATAGTCCCGGCCCGGATTAGGGTGGGCAACTTTCAAATAACCAATGTCGTGCTTACATTGTTGGAACATCGGGGTTTCTTCACCGGATCCCCACACCAAAATTCCTCTAAGCATCTCAAAAGTTTTGTTGATACGTGTTGGGGGAGCAAGCAGACTAATGTCTCCGATGATGCATTAAGGTTAAGGCTATTCCCTTTTTCTCTAAGGGGGAAGGCTTTGGATTGGCTAGAGAGGTTACCCAACCATTCCATCCACACTTGGGATGAGTTTGCCGAGAAGTTCATTGCAAAGTTCTTTTCTTCGGGACATATGGAAATGCTAAGAAATGAGATCCTAGCTTTTAAATAAGAGCCAAATGAATCGTTACATGAGATTTGGGAAAGGTACCGCACAATGGACAAAGAGTGCCCTAACAATGACATGACCGAGGCCATGATCCAACAAACCTTTTATAGGGTGATCAATACAACTAATCAGTGTGTGGTAAATTAACTCACTGGTGGTAATTTCATGAACACGCCATATTCCAAAGCCTTGAAATATTGGATGAGATGGCGGATACCTCTTCGGCATGGCAAAGTAGAGTTAATGTTCCTCAAGGTAACCCAAACGTAATTCACCTATATAAGGAGCTACATGATCATGGACAAGCTATTGCGGAGTTGACAACCACAATGAACCAATTGGCCAAGGCTCAACTTCAACAAGTTCAAGGACCAAACAACTGAATACTATGGAAGGAGTGAACCTGATGGTCAATAAGAGAAGGCAACGAGGTCAACAAGTTCAAAATAATCAAGATCAATTTGAGCAAAGTAATAGTAGGTACAATCAATCTCGGCCTTAGTTGCGTTAACACTGCATTGACCATCTCGCTACTTAATAGTAGTGTAGGCTTGGACCCGATCAGTGGCCAGCCATGTTTGCCAGCTGGTCAACCTTCTCCCTCCATCGCCCCAACAAATACGACCAAAAACTCTAATCCCCAGCCTTTAGATTTCTCAAAACTCCTGAAACCTTCCACGATGAACACTGCCATGCATGAACGAGCGAGTTTTCTCGAACCAAATACATTGTGTCGTGCTAGTGTACTTAATGGACATCCTATCGTTAAGTTTACTAAAGCATAGGTTGAGAGAATGAATGTGATTGAAGGTTTGCAATATGTAGTAGTTTGCAATTTCTCATATTGATGGTCTGAGCTTTATGAATTACGTCGAACTATCCCTCTACAATGTGGAATTAAAGGCGAGTGTAACATTGGATATCTTCGCGACAGGCATGTATTAATAAGATTGACAATATGGCAAGATTTTATTGATTTTACGTCCAAAAGTGTGTATTATGTTAAGGATAAGGCAGGGTATGAATATCAGTTGAGGCCGTTGATTTATGATGCAATTTTCAATGCCGGTGAGGAAACACCAAAGGTAATGGCGTGGATATCGTTTCCAAATTTGTTACCAACTTATTTCGTCAAGGATTGTCTATTTTTGTTAGCTTCAGCTGTGGGTAAGCCTCTTCATTTTGACATGGCTACAATTAATAAAATGGGGCCTAGATATGCGAGAGTGGAAGTTCTTGTTGATCTTCTAGTTGACTTACCTGTATGGATATCGAGAATAAGGCAACTAGAGTCGTGAGAACTGAATGGGTGAATATTAAATATGATTATCTGCCCAAATACTATAAAGAATGTAAACTGCAGGGCCATGTCATGATTGATTATTGGAGGCTTCATCCAGAATTAATGGACAATAAATCTGCTGAGCAACAAGCTAGTAATGAGGCTGCTAAACAAGTTGATCTGGCTAATGTAAAAGAAAATTTGAATCAACATTGACCTTTAGTGATTCTATCGAGTGGGAAAGTTGTAGGCAATGTGACTGGTAAAGGCAAGGAACAATGGAAAGAAGTTAGGTATAATCGTGTTAGGGATGTTGTTAATCAGAAGGAAACTCATACAACTACTGGAAAAGAAATAGTTCCATTTAATCAAGGTGAAGGGCAGCAGGTGCAAGTGGGAAATAAATTTGCAATATTGGGAGTTGAGGAAGCTGGGAATGAGGATGTTAATGTGGTGTAGAAGCAGATTCAAGCTGATAATAATGGTGTTGATGGTGAGATAAATAACAATAATCAGTTGGTGGTGATTGATAAAAGCAATGAGCAAAGAAGTCCTACTCCTAATCCTAAAACAACTGGGAGTTTGAATCCTGCTGTAGCATTGTTCAAACCTTCATCTGGAAATCCAACATTGATGAAAGGGAATAATGTTAATCCTAATGGGAGTGGGAGTGCAGTATCTAAAGGTGTACAACTTGAATCAACTGCTCAATGGGTAACTAGAACTTTTGGTGGAAACTTAGTACCTACAAATTAGTCTTGTCAGGAAATACCTTCCCAGTCAATTGATATAAATGTAGCAGCCACTGTATCGAGAGATGATAATATACTACAATTGAGTGGAAGTAAATTGTGGTGTGAGCAAACTGAAGAAGGCTCAGAAGATGGTGAACTTCCTGAGGGAGTCATTGGGGAGGATGAATCAACAGATGAGGAGAAGGAAGATGAGGAACAAAGAGTGAATGGTAAGGGGAACAAGGAAGAGCTAAAATCAAAGGAGATATGTGATAAAACAAATAATGATCAAGAGCAGGTGGATAATGTAGTGTAATGAAGAACATGAGGGAATTGGAGAAAAGGAGAAAGATCAAAATAGTGCTACTATTGGTAATGTCAATGAGAAAAATGATCAACTGATGGGAACACACCCTGCTGATAAAGTAGGAATGAAAAAACCTATTGTGCTGGAACCAGGAGGAAAACATCAGGAGATTGTAGTGAAGATTGGGGGCCCTAATCCTACCAAAAATCAGTTGATGGATCAACAAGATGATAAGGGTGATGAACAACAAATTGGAGGTAGGGGTAGAGATCTTGATGCAAAATCAATTACTCAAAATTTCACCAATGTGGCAAGACAAGGTGATCTTTCTCCTAAATACATGGATAAAGGAAAGTCAGAAGGCAGAGGGAAAAAGAAGCAGACAAAGGATATTCCTAACATTCCCCCAGTTGGGGTTCAAACTAGAAGAATTGTATCTAAATCTCATCATTAAAGATGAATGCATTAATATGGAATATTAGATCAGTTAACACAATGAAAGCCTTTGAAAGGCTTGTCAACATGCATATGCAGCAACATTACCAATTCATAGGATTGATGCTGCCAAAGAAAAAATGAAAAAATTAGAAAAAGACAGGAGAAAACTAGGCATTTCTTCAGGCGTTTGCGAATGTTTCTAACAAAATTTGGGCATTTGTAGATGAAGATCATGAGGTAGAAGTCGTTATAGACATGGAAAAACAGTTGACATTGAAGTTGACCAACATTGATACGTACAAGTCTATGATTGTCACGCTAGTGTATGAAAAATGTGATGCAATAGAACGTATAGAACTTTGGGATTCATTGTATAATTTGGCAAGAGATATCACCTCCCCATGGCTAGTAGGGGGAGATTTCAATGTGATTTGGGATGAAGAGGAAACGTTTGGTGGTTTGCCTATCTCGCTTAATGAAATCAGTAACTTTAGGCATTGTATCACCACATGCAACTTGTTAGATCTTGGTTTTAAAGAAGTATCTATACTTGGTTGAATGGGAGAGCGGAAGATGATTGTATTTTTGAGAGACTAGATAGATTTTTTACTAACATTGAGTTCCAACAGATGTGGCATGCTCTTGAGATCACTCACCTGCCCAAAATAGGATATGATCATTGTTCTATGTTAATCACTGGTGATCCATCAGTTGTTCCTATCAAAAAAGCTTTCAGATTCCTTCATTTCTGGATCAAACATCCATCCTTCCATGATGTTGTGAGACAGAACTGCACAGTTGATCTTACTGCAAATTCGTTCATCTTGTTTAATCACAAGTTGAAGAAGTTGAAGAAGGTGTTATCAATATGGAGCAAAACAACTTATGGGGATATATTTCAGAAGATAGCAAGCTTGGAAGAAGTGGTTCTTGTAAATCCGAATTTGAATTAAATCCTACAAGGCAGAATCGTGAGAGATTATATAAAGTTCAAGCAGAATTGATAAGGTATTTAGCTTTGGAGGAGGAAGTTTTGTAACAATAAGCTGGAATATTATGGTTCTAGGATGGGGATAGAAACACTAAATTTTTCCACGCACAAGTAAATGGGAGAAGAAGAAGATTACATCTTAGAAGGATTTAAGATAGTAATGGAGTTTGGTTGAACATAGAAGCAATTGTTGATGAGGCTGTCAAACTTTTTAGTGTATAGTTCCATGAAGACAAGGTTCCCACAGATTTTAGGATCACCGATCATATTCCTTATTTGATCAGTGAGGCACAGAAACAAGAATTTTTACAACAACCTATGAAAGAAGAGGTGAAACGAGCAGTGTTTGGATTAAATGGAGAAAGTGCTGGAGGCCTTGATGGATTTTTTGGCAGCTTCTTTCACTCTTATTGTGATATTGTGGGAAACGACATCTTGACATGATGAAGGCCTTCTTTAAAGAAAAAGAATTACCTAAATGTGTGACTCATACAAATTTGGTATTATTGCCAAAAAAAAAGGAAATGAATACATTTTCTGAAATTAGACCAATAAGTCTTAGCAACTTCGTCAACAAAGTATTCTCCAGAGTTATTCATGAAAGGTTAGTTGGGTATCTTCCTAATCTTAGTTATGATGAACAAGCAGGGTTTGTGAAAGGGAGGAGCATTGTTGAGAATGTATTGTTAATACAAGAGATAATCACTGGCATTAGATTAAGAACGAAGGCAGGGCCCAATGTAGTAATCAAACTTGATATGATGAAGGCTTATGATCATTTATCTTGGTTGTTCTTAACTAAGGTATTGAGAAAAATGGGTTTCATGATAGATTCCTTGGGTTAATTTATGGTATTGTCAAATAATTGGTACTCTATGTTGATAAATAGGCAACCTCATGGTTTATTCAAATCAACGAGAGGGGTGAAACAAGGGGATCATATTTTCATCCTCAGATGCAACCTTTATTCGATTGGTAATGGAGGTATTGACAGCATATGAAGCAACATTGGGTCAGTTGGTTAATAAAACAAAGTCTGTCGTCTACATGCATCATTCAACAAATGCACAGGTGGTGAACAAAGTAGAAAGGATAACAGGTATTTCCAAACAAGAATTCTCATTCACTTATCTTGGATGTCCGATATTTTATGCTAGGAGAAGAATGGAGTATTTACAAGGTTTAATTACTAAGGTGATGGATAATTTACAAGCTTGGAAGGGTAAGTTGTTGTCCAAAGGGGGAGACATGTTTTGATTTCTCATGTTCTTAAAAGTATGCCAATTCACCTTCTTTCTTCGGTGAATCCTCCCCCTTATGTGATTAATAGATTGCATAAAATATTTGCTCAGTATTTTTGGAGTAATATTGCTGGTAGCACGAGTAGGCACTAGGCTTCGTGGACAAATCTATGCTTACCTTGTGATGAAGGGGGAGTAGGATTTCAATCATTACATGATATTTCTAAAGCATTATTTTGCAAATTATGGTGAAATTTTAGAACTAAGCCTACTTTGTGGAGTTCTTTCATGAGCCAAAAGTATTGCAAAAAACTTAATTCGACGGTCGTACCTTGGAGGAGGAATGGTTCACATGTTTGGAGGAGAATTCAAGAGTGTAGGGATCTTATTGAACATCAAATCTTGTGGCATCCAAATATGGGCTCTTCTTTATTTTGGTTTTAAAATTGGACAGGTTTGGGTGCTCTCTATTTTGTTACTACACCAAATTTTATGTGTGATGAGTCCATACAAAGCATATATGACGTAGTGATAGATAGACGGTGGGATGAAGAGAAGATCATGGAAATAATGCCGGAGGAATTAGCATTACATATTCTACATAACATCAAACCACCAGGAGTGCAAAATGTTCTGGACAAGCCAGTTTGGATGCTCGAAACTAGTGGAGAATTCAGTGTGAAATCAGCTTGGGAGTATATTAGAAGAAGAAAGGATCCTTGCAATTCATATAGGATGATGTGGGGAAAGGGAGTGCCATTTAAAATATCTTTTTTCATATGGAAAGTATGGAGAAACAAGTTGTTTCTTGATGACTTTTTTAGGAGGCTGGGATATCTAATGGCATCAAAATGTTGGTGTTGTGCTAATCCAATGGAGGACACTACACAACATTTATTCTTCACTTCTTATGTTGCCAAAACAGTATGGTCGTATTTTTTAAATCATACAGGAATAGCTGTGGAGGGAATAACATTTCATCAGGCAGTGGTGAAGTGTTGGATTGCCAAAGTCATTCCTAGATGCAACCTATATTGCAGACATTACCTCCCATAATTGTTTGGGAACTGTGGAAGAGACGTAACAACTATAAATATGGAGACATTGTCACTATTAGTCGAGTAATATATCAGATCTCCTAAACTATTCAATCCCTGATCAAATTCAGAAAGCCTGGGCTTACTCATGTTCCTCACAAATGGCCAAATCAACTTGAGTTTTTGGAGAATTATATGTCTAAGCTGAAGATCACTAAGGTAATATGGGAATGTCCTAGTCCAGGGATGATAAAAGTGAACATAGATGGGGCTTTTAGAGGTAATCCTGGGAGGAGTTCTATTGGTTTTGTTATTAGGAATGAAGAGGGAGATGTATTGTATGATTGTGGCAAGGAAGTGTAGGAGGGAACTAATTCTGAAGTTGGGGCAAGGGCTATACTCGAAGCACTAAGATACTGTGTCCAGCATGATTTCTTTCTTATTGAATTGCACACAAATCCAATATTAATCAAAAATGTTGTGAATGGAAAGTGGTATGTCCCTTGGTGTGTTGCTGAATATGTAGAGGAAATTAAAGAACTCATGGCTCGATGCAAGGTAAATATGGCTCATACGCTAAGGGCGGGAAATAGTTTGGCAGACCATCTAGCTAATCATGCTTTGGATGTTGGATATATTGAGGCACACTGCATTTGGGAGCTAGATGCACATGGGAGGAGGTTAGTGAACAATGAAAAGCTACAATGCCCATATATAAAGATAAGAGTAGCACGAAATTAGGAGATGAGGAGGTAACAATGTGGAGTAGCAGGCTGGCAATGGGAGTTATCAAGATGGGAATTAAAAGCAGGAGAGGAGTTCATATTGACTGTTGTGATCAAATCCTTAGGGATGAGGTCATAGTAATCTGGTTTTTGACTAATATAGTGTTCTTTTTTGCAGGAAAGCTACTGTCAACATGACTCATCAAGTGATTAAACTTATATGGGTGGTATTAGCACTATGTGCTCATTCCCGTGAAGGGATGTCACTTGTGAGCACAAACATGAAAACATGGACGATCTCCAGTAGTTGAGTGAGTGAATCTGTTGGGTGGACCTTCTGTCATCGAAGGGTTTTCACCAATTTTCACTACCTTAATGCATCAGTTATAATCTGTTGCAAGGTACATATAAGGAACAAAAATATTGGAGATACACTAGAAGATTGCCTAGATTTTCCAGAGTGGCACTCTTGAAAGGTATATGTATTTGGCATCCAAATATGGGAGTAATGAAGGCTTTGAGGAATAAAATCCCATTGCACTTCATTCATGAAACATCCCAAGAAGGGTGCCACATAAAGGGCTCATCGCCTTACTGCTGGATTTCATTCATACAACATCCTATTAGATCAGCACTGCATTCAGGGAGCCAGGCAAGAATTCTTGAAGACCAATATTGGAATACATATGATGATCTCAGAAATTCAGTGGGAAACAAAGTCAAAAGGAAAAGTAGTGGCTAAGCCAAGCTGCACACTGGTGTTGGCAAGGATTTCTAGGCAGCAAGATGGATCATCAATCTCAAATCCTTATGGAGGAGAGATTGGTGATTAATTTTTTTACTAACGTTGGGTTCTTTTTTACAGGGAACGCTACTGTCTTCATGCCTCACCATGTGATTGAATTTCTATGGGTAGTATTAGCACTATGTGCTCATTCCCAGGAAGGAATTTCACTGGTGAGCACAAGCATGGAACCAAGGAGGAAAATAAGCGTACTTATCCCCAGTAATGCTATCTTGGCTCCAATATTTGAAGGCCATATGCTGGGAACATACACATCTAGAAATGCTCAACCATATTTAGATGTACAATCTAAAGGGAGGACACAACTAAAGACCAAACGCAGCAGAATACCTCCCAGAACAAGGTCAGCTGAAGGAACTATACGCAGAAGGACACTGCCCAGATGCACGAGAGGGAAGTATCTTTGGCTTTCAGTGTGGGAAAAATGGATGCATTGTGGAGTAAAAACCCAATGCACTCTGATCATACAACACTCCAAATTGGACGCCACGGAAAGGAATCAACTGGAAACAGCTGGAAATCAGGCGCACTCAACAACAAACTGTGTAGGTTCTCATATATGCAATGGCATAGGACAAGATGTTTGGACAGTTTTTCGGGAACAATGGAGGTACGATGGAACAGATACCAGGTACACATGGAACATAGGACAAATGAGGATGAAATCTGTACCTGGAACATATGAATCAAGCAACAAATAATCATGAAATTTTGAAGACTAAAAAGCAGGTTCGTTCAAAGAGGGAAGGTGCAATAGATTATTTTGGCCGATTAATAGGGAACTTTGGGAGTTTTTACTGGAACATCTTTATAATGTACTACACTGGTACATTAATCCAAAAAGACTCCCATGAAATGGCAAGGTTAACAAGGGCACAACCCAAACGAAGGCATCACTGCGTATCATGGGCAGTAGGTGATAATAGCATGCAGCTTAGACTTGCTGGAGAATATGGTTACTACTGTAATAGGCTAGTTTTTATACGCTTGTTGCGTCTTTATATATTTTCTAGATCAAATTGTAATACCAATTTTGGGCCTCACAAACCCAAGATTGTTAGTAGTATCTATGTATTAGTCATCTCGTATGTTCTTACTCCTTGTAAGACAATATGCTACGTAATATATATATCTATATATATATATATATATATATATATAAACTAGCCCTAGAGACCCAACCTAGTGGATTTGAAAAAACAAATAAGGTTTTCACCAACTAATGAAAGGTATATATTAATGAAAATAAGTAATGAATTTCAATACATTAAACAGCTGACAGGCCAAAGATTCCTCTGTGTACCAAACACACCCAACCAGAGCAAAGTCTGCATCCATCTCTATCCATATATTGCTTATTCACCCCTTTTTAAGGTGTATTGAGTAACAAATCATAGAAGCCTTTTCCCTAACAAAATTTATTAAATTAATCACCACTGCTTTTACTAACTCATACCATACTGTATAAGCATATAATAAAATTTCAAAGTAAGAGTATATGATACTCCATCTGTCATAGTTTGGATCTTAATTTTGGTTGTCAATTCAGACATAAAACTTTTAACAACTTTTAAAATCAAATTTATTTGAAAATTATATAAAATGTATTATATGTCAGAATAATTATTTAAAAGGCATATAAAAGAATAGTAGAAAAAAAAAATATTTGACTCTCAGAATCCGGACACAACCATATAATAGTGGGACTGAATGAGTATATCATATTGTTTCATCTCAAGTCCATTGACTCTAAATCATAAATATCCACCATGGTCATTTGTGAATTTTGCGGTGGCTGACGGTATTTGTTTTTCGATACCAAGTATGGCTGTATGGGGTCAAGCAATAAAATTATCTTTACCTAATGGTATGGTAGAAAGGTAAATATTTCTCCTCCATTAATCAGAGATTTTAGGTTCAAATTTTGAAAATTGGTTGGGCCGATGAGTGTCTGACACAAAATACTTGAACAAGCTACAATACTAGTAAAACAAACAAAATTAGTAAATTATCTGCTAATGTTTGTAGAACATCCCAAAATCACGCAACTATATACAAACTATTTCAATTATACGGTGATCTAAACAATCTGAAAATAAAAACGCAAAAAGACTATTGACCAACAGAATAGGCAATCAAGTCATTAATAATTTAACATGGAATTTTTTTTTTTTCCCCAGAAGTTAGCGCATACTCCAACCAGCAATGCTCTCAGCCAAAACAAACTTATCAACCGTAACTTTTTCTCCAAACCTATAAGAAAACCTCAAAACACCTTGAGATTGAGCAGAGCCTTTTTGCACAGGATAATTCATTACAGCACTGCCTCCATTAGGGTATGCATATTCATAAAGCTCCTTCATTGAAGTATGCACTTCTCCAATATACCGATCCCCGAGCTTCCTCTTGCAATATAACTTTATAACTAGCATATCATTAGGGTAGTGTATCATTGACTCGGATATTGTATACTTCATGCTGAAGTTCCACGCCGGATTTATCTCGCCGTGTTTGTCCGTTGGCGTTCTTTTTTCGGTGTCGGGGTTGCTTCCTATGGAAACCCTAGCGTGGACTTTCATCTTGAATAGCTTTCGGACATCTTCAAGATCACTTGCTGATATTAGTGTTATTTCAAATCTTCTGCACTCCATGTTTGGTATACTCTTTTTAGTTGTGTTTTGAGGTAATGCGTACAAGGATTTAAAATGCCATAGAATATGTGGGGTATGGACAGAGGAGACCTTTTTGGTTTTTCGATTGAGGAGACTTTGCATAAAGGAAAAAACAAAGAAAATGCCTAGTCGTCTCTACTGTTAGGGCCTCTACTTTGTTTAATACTCCTAAATTTTTCCATCTTACGGTGACTTGGTCGATAAGTAAATGAAGAATTTTTTTAATATTAGGCCATTCAAAAGATATTTACTGGTCACATTTCATAAAATAGAAATTACAATCTTAAAAAGAAGTGAAGAAATTTACGAGTAACCTTTCAAACTAGATAACTTATAATGGGTAAGATTTTTAATAAGGAGAAAATATGCAATCAATAACGAAGGTAATTAAGTAAAAGAGACGTATGCGGGAACATATATCATGTATTTATTATTTTGGCGTGTAAATACCCAATTCTAATTAGCTTTTACCATGACTATACTGTTTCGAAGATTTTGAACTTCTCTTAATGTAAAAATGTATATTGAGTTATGGTGCTTCTTTCTAAAAGAAATTTAGTAAACTAGATAAACGTAATTTATAATTTACCTCGTAAGAAAGTGAAATTGATTTCAAATAACACAATTAATAAGAGAACTATTTCAAGATTGGTGAAGAAAGAAGATAAGAAAAAGATTACATGTTATTTAAGATGAACGAATTGTGATAAGTTGCAGACTACTATGTTGAAATGAACATTTCAAAATATTAAAATGCAACTACTTACAAGTGAATTAAATACCTACTCTTGTTGATGAATAATTGAACTATATGCATATTTTCCACAGTTGAAACTTCCAAGTGACATTATTTTGTTGTGAGATAGGGAGATATGATTGTAAGACTACTGAGTAGTGTCACGCCCCTTTTTCCCCAAGCACTCCTTTCGAGACCCGGTTTAAAAAGGTTTTGTGAGCACGCGATTTTTACCTATCGTATAATCCTACAAATTCTCAATAAATTAATTAGTTTTATGGATTTTATTGAATTTTAATGCTATTTGTGAATTCATTTTACATTATGTAGCAAGGATTCATCATTTAAATCTATAAATAATTTAAAATGGCTTGATTAAGCACATAACCTTAGCTACTATTTAAATAAATATAATTGTTTGATATAAAGTAGGTTAGTGATAATTCCTTGATTTAATTATTTCTTAAACAAAAATTGTGAAATTTGTCTTCAAATGACTAGGAGTAATTAAAACAATATAACTCTTAATTAATTAATTAGTTGAACAAGGACTAGGATTAGAACTAATTATTATATTTAATTTTAATTTTAGGTTAATTTAATTAATTGAGGTGGGTATTAATTAAACATGAACTAAAATGGACCTGGGCTGGAATTGCCCAGGCCCAATCCGTCCAATCCGCCCCATCCACTACCCAAACGACCCAGCCCAAATCCCATAACCCGGCCAGCCCTGTTTGGATTAATGAATCAATCCCAGTCGTTGATCTTCCAAGATCCAACGACTGGGAACTAGTTAATAGATTAGTATAAAAGTGTTCCAAATACCCCCCACCCCCTCATTTANACCGGCCAGCCTCCGCCGTTCAACCACCCTTCCTCCGCCGTGTTCCGCCGGCCAGAAATCGCCACCGGCGACGGAGCTTCTCCAATCGACCCCAAATTCGTACCAGATGACCCTCATGGCCTCCTCAGTCACATCCCTTCATTGATTTCACCAAAATCCCACCCAAAATCACCCAATTTCAAATCTGAAAACCTGAAACCCTAGCTTTCTTCCACAAGATGATTCGAAGACCTCCAATGGCTCACACCTGCATGAGTCGATAGCTCTTGATGAGAGCTATCGATTCACGCGGGTTTGGATCATTTTCAAATCCTGCCGGAATCCAGCCAAGGTCCGGCAACCTTCGATTTTTTTGGCCAAATCCCTTAAACGGGTATCTCCTCTCCTTTTTACTATTTTTATGCTCTGTTACAACAAAAATCGTGTTTAAATCACTGATTCCTTTGTTTTGTTTAAGTTTAGTTTTCCTTTTTTCTTATTATTTCGTCTCTGTTTGTTCTTAAAGCTATGAATCGTTCATCACTGTTCTGATTAGGTTTATATTTTTCTTTCTTTGTTCTCTCGTTATTCATGAATTATCTGTGACGAGCATGTTCTGTTTAATTCTGCCCAGTAATTAGTAATAATGTTTCTTGACGATCATGTTTATTGTTAGTTGGATTCATCACTATGCGCATTATGTCTTCAATCTTCTGCCTTGTATTGATCAAGCAATTTGTCAATATGTCATGTTAATGAGCATGTTAGCTTATTATTATTGTTCTTTTTCCTTAGACATGAGTATTTGCATTGATTAATTGCTTAGTAATCCACTTGAATATTTTAAAATCAGGTTAATCGATTAATTAGGCTAATACTTAGTCTCAACCAGTGTATGGCCATGGATTGACCTAGATTAATCAAGATTAATTTAGTTAATAATAACTTCCTAAAAAGGTAACTTGTTTAACTAGGTTAACCTAGGTTGATAATCTCTTAAGTAATTAATTAAATCCTAAAATATGTTTAAGATAATTAGTTTAGGGTTAATTAACTAAAATAAATCGTTTAACCTAGGCTTAATAATTGGTTAAGTCTCTGATTTTTAATTGAGGTGAATTAACTAAATCGGTTAACTTAGGTTAACTTACATCAATTAACAAAGTTTGACTTACATCAATTAGCAAGCTAAACCTAGTTAACTAATAGGAAGCTAATCAATTAACCTTTAATTAGTTAACCTAACCTTAGTTAAGGACAATTAATAGTTAACTAAAGAACATAACTAGGGTTAACTAACCAAAGTTTAAATAATAACCCAAGTGAGTTTAACCCTGATTAACCAATGGTAAATTAAGGGACTCCAAGGGGTACATTGGGTAATGTAGACTTAGGAAATCAGATTTTTAAGGGTAGAAGGGCCTTTTAATAGGTAGGAAGGTTCTAGAATAGGGGCAGTTGTCCCAAAGATAAGGTTGACAGCTGCCCTATGTACTATTTCAGTCTATTGGGTGAGGAATATGCCAAGGCATATCCCATCCTCAAGACCCCTATAAATAGACCTTCTTTTTAGAGATTCTGGACCTTTTTTTTGGACTCTCTTTTAGCTGCTAATACATTCTGAAAATACAGAAAGAATCAGAATATTTTTCCATTCATAAATAAAATTTTCCAAAAAAAGAATATGGTTGAGAAAGTTTGATTTTCTTTTGGGAGTTCATCAAGCTTTTGTGGGTCTTCTCAACTTGGTTCTTGTTTCTTCATTTTCTGATTTCGAAATATCTGTTTTGAGTACTCAAGTCCTGGGATATTTTACTCTTCCTGGTTTGCTGGGTTTATGGTTGCTCCTGCTCTTATTGTTGCTGGACTTTTCTTCCTTTTGCTACTTTGCTGATTACCAGACCTTTATTTGGTCAGGATTTCGTTAATTCTCTCTTTAAGGTATGTAACAATGAACTTTAGACAGAGTTATTGAATCCAAAATTTTATGCTGAAATTGTTGACTCATGTTGTGTTTACTTTAAGATTGTATGAATCTGAATCCTCTTCTCCTCCATTCTTGATATAAAAACTGAAGTAAGGTTATTATTATTTGAATGTATACAACTCTTGGAATAAGTTTGATTATTTGTTAAGTTTTTGTCAATACATTTAGCATTTGGTAGTTAGATGTTAGTTTTATATTTGTTTAGCATATTAGGATAATTTGCACTAGGGTAGATGAGTTTTGACTCCTTAATAATCAAACTCACCTCATGGTGAGTGCACAAACATTAGTATGGTTGACTGAAGTTTACCCTTTAAAAGGGGTATAAAGTATGTAGTTAAAAAGGGCATTAGGGTGAGGAATCTAAAACTTTGAATGGTCAGATTCATCCTCTAAAAATGCCCAAATAATCAAAGTTTCTATATAGTTTAGAATTATGTTAGTATTAGCACTAGGGTAGATGGGTTTGACTTGTTGATAGTTAAATTCACCCCATATTAAGTGCTTAAACAATAGTTTATCACCCTTTGAGGTATGAAATGAGCAATCAACAAAGGCTGAAGAATAATGAATCTAAACCCTTCAAGTGGTTAGGTTCGTTCTCTAAAAAATGCCTAAAGGATCAAAGTCATTGCATGAGTTGAATGTCACAGAAGATGACTGCCATGGAGTTGAATCTGACCCCTTCCATGGTCAAATTCATCCCACAGGCATAAGGAACTATGTTCAGCAGTAACCGTATCAAGGTCAAAGTGAATCTGACCTCTCCATGGTCAAGATTCCTTCCAGAATGATACCTAAAAATCCTTTGGTTAGAGGATTTACAGATACTGATATTAAGATTAACCAAAAAGATGTCTAGCTAAAGTAGTAATTTCGAGTTCTTATTTAGTTTAGGAGTAGCTCTGTATTTCTTAGGATTGTAATAGATGTTACTAGTATAAAACAACACTAAAATATGAATCTGACCCAATGGTCAAGTTTATCCCAATTTAAAGTGCTTAAATGTTTGTTAGGGATTGTCCAGTTTCAAAAATAGCATTAAGAGGACTGGACCTGACCCCTCCCCAATGGTCAGATCCATTCTCTGTTGATACATACGAGTTCAATGTTGTTCAAGACTCAATGGCAACTGCAAATCTGCACAAAAGCAACCATTAGCTTCCAATTGATTAATTTAGTCTCATTTATAGTATAAGTGATGTCACAGTACGTTTATTAGACCATGTACACATTTATTTTTGTGTTGTAATAAATCGGACTGGACATTATGAATCTAATCTTCAAGTTGTCATTTCTTCTCATTAACGTGACAGCCCAGGAAGTTAAAAATTGTATTTTTCGGTAGTTTTAAACATTTATGTCCTATTTTTCTATTATTTTAAAATATCCATGTAATATGGCATACAATGACTAATACTTAATTGGAATTTGAGAATACTTTATTTATTTCAGCGCTTCAATTCGTGTAACTTATATTAAACCTGTTGATTTTCTTTATACGTGAAGGCTACTTTCTAAAAACAACATCGTTTAGTGGTTAAACTGATAGTAATTATCCAAATCTGATTCTGATTTTTACATTAAAGTTGTTGGGTAGCTATTTCTGCTAATATCCTCGATTAGTCATGCTTGGATAAATTTTCTAAACTACCTGACCTACGAACTAGCCATGAATAGGAGTGGCCAAAAGAGTTGAAACAATTTGGGGCTAAAATATGGCCATAGCCCGAAACATGCTATCTGTAGATTAATGAACATCATTTTAGGCAAGCCTTTAGGTAGTGTGATACCTTTAGTGTGCAAATTGGGTAAAATCAAGTGTCATTCCAAAATTACCATAATCTACACTAGGGAGTGGCAACTCGTGCCCCCAACCCTCAACTCCGAACATTAATAAAATGTACATAGCAACCACGAGTGCATTTCATGTGACGTATTTTTCGTGTGCTCAAAAATAACAAGTGCACGCCATCGTGACTTGTTTAAGATAAATTCATAAACGTCCTAATTGATCTTAAAACTAAAACGCTCTTTCAAAAGTAGAAAACATAAAGAATGATCGAACATTGCCTCAAATAGGCGTTATAAAACCGTCACGACCATAGTCCTGACCATGTAATCTACACTCGGGTGCGACAACTCATGTCCCCGACTTCAACTTCAAACTATATTAAAGTCACGTATTGCAATTGCGGGTGCATTTCATGTGGCGTAATTGTAACATGTCAAAAAGCATAACAAGTGCACGTTCTCGTGACTTATTTTTCAAGATAAATCCATACTTATCAAAAGAGGCTAAATTTCAAAGTGTTTAAATATACAATGGGCTAAACACGTAAGCAATCGGATAATTTAGTCCAAACAATAATAGTTAAGCGACCGTGCTAGAACCACGGAACTCAGGAATGCCTAACACCTTCTCCCGGGTTAACAGAATTCCTTACTCGGATTTCTAGTCGCTGACAAATCAAAACAGAGTCTAAAATTCCTCGGTTTGGGATTTTTTTAAAAGTAAACGGTGTCCTGGAACATCGTCGAAACTCCGACTGGCGACTCTTAAAATAATAACAAATTCCAAATCCGAATAATGTCACTTTAATTGGAAAAACTCCCTTATTACCCCTTCATCAATCAGGGGTAGTGAAAAATGAGGTGTGACAGTTCTGGCGACTCTGCTGGGGATCGAACCCAGAATCTCTGGTTCAGGGTTCAAGAATTCGAGCTTATATAACTGTTATGCTTTGGCTTTCATTATCTGATTTTACGTGTTTAAACCTGATGTGCTAATTGCCGCATTTACCGCTTTGATATTATTTGAATTGCATATAAACTATGCCGAAACCCTCCTTCTCTCTCAGTCTTCTAAATCATCTAGGAAGTATGAACTTCGTGTGACTTCTTTTCCGTTAGAGTCATCCAAATTTTAGAACGAGGTACGAACAAGTTGCAAAGCCGGTGAAGCTTCTGTATTCCGGTACGCTGCCCCGACCTCGGCTCGAGCTGTCTGCTCGGGTAAGCCTTGTCTAGAACAAAACCCCAGGGTATAAACCTAGTACGACATAGCCTCATGCCGGATCCCTAGTAGGAACGTTTATTTGCATCACGTGCATTTGACTTAGGGGACTCAACACAGGGGTTGGGTCCGTCTAGGACAGGTGAACCCAAAATGAAAGACCATCCTGATGCATCCTATTTGCTATGTGTACAACATTTTGTTTCAGTTTGTTTGTTGACTGGCTAAAAGAAGATAACAGAAAAACCAAGAGAGGAATAGAATAGGAGATTTACCCGATTTTTTGAAAAAGCCCAGATATTCAAAATCATCCCAAAACTCTGCCAAAATTTCTGAAAATGGAAAATAGTATTTCAAAACAAAGTGAGTCGGTGAATATTTTTCAAAATTGTGTCGAGATTTCCCGAACTACGCATTGTTTGATTCTCACCGAATGTGAGATACGTAGGCAACCCTCATCGGGTCCAACCTTATTTTCAAAATCAAAATAGAAAAATACGGTCGCAAAATTAGGTGATGCTTTCTTGCCTAAATAGCCAATTGTCCCAACGGGGCACCGTAAGGTTGTTTTTGCAAAAAATAGCTACTTATAGTCTTTTCAAAAAATATTTGGCCCGATTAGCGAGCACAGCCCTAAAAGCTTCATACCCGAAGTATTGAAGGGCCGTATTCGCAAGAATGGTCCATTTTATTTATTACAAAACTTTTGCAAAAATAACACTTTTTCGCATTCAATTAAAACTTTTTTTTATGGCTTTGTTTTCTTAATCAAAACATTTAAACAAATGTGCAGGATGGATACAGTTAAAATACTCCCTTTAGGGCTGTCGAGGAAATTCCCATGGGACTCCATATGTGGTGGAGCGACTTGGGGGAAGTTAGTAGAAAGTCTGCCGTAAAAGCATTAGGCGGACTCACTGGTCTTCTAAAAATCAAGCCGAGGTTTGATATCGTCGAAGCTTTAGTGTCATTTTGGGACCCCGCCCACAACGTGTTCCACTTTTCAGACTTTGAGTTGACACTCACGCTAGAGGAAATAGCAGGGTATGCTGGTCTCAGTGACAATCTTAGAAGTCGGTATCCGGTAGCACCTAGGGCGGTAACTCCACATAAGTTCTTGGATATCTTAAACATTAGTCGGGACACTCAGGACTCACATCTGGCTGAAGGTTTCTGCACTTTCTATTTCCTGTACAAACGTTATGGAGATCCTCGGGGCTATGAAGCTAAAAATACTAGTTTGACTTACCACAAGAACCAGGCTAAATGGGAAGCCCGCCGGGGGTTAGCTTTCGTGGTAGCATTCCTGGGAACCTTAATCTACCCCAGGGGTGACAGACTCATATATATTGGACTGGTAGGGATGGCGGATTTCATGATGAAGAAGAACAATGGTACTCTTATACCAATGATCTTAGCTGAGATTTACCGTGCTCTGACAATTTGCTAGCCTGGGGGAAAGTTCTTTGAAGGGTGCAATCTGCTCCTACAGATTTGGATGATCGAGAACCTCTGCCACCGCCCAGGTTACATGAACTACGGTTTAACCGGTTTGAATTGTATCAAAGAACACGGTACTCGGGTAGAGGGCCACAAATTTCTTGAGGGTACAGAGGCCTGGCACTCACATTTGAGTTCATTGACCGCCGACAGAATCGAGTGGATTTCGGATGGCTCCCTGTCGGCGAGGTTATCAATATGTCCGCTGAAGTGTNTGCCGATCAAATCGAGTGGACTTTCGGATGGCTCCCTGTCGACGAGGTTATCAATATTTCTGCTGAGGTGTGTTATTGTTACACCCCATATTTTCGTACATGGAAGTACGCCATAAGTAAATTGATATAAAATCAGAAATAAGATGTTACGTCCCGCATTTTTATATGTTGATGTTTCGTCGTAAGTTAATCGACGTAAGCTCGGGAATGAGATTATTTTGGAATTATAATTATTATGATATTTAAAACAAGGGATGACTAAATTCATGAAGGTGAGAGGGCAAGCAAATCGAAGAAAACGAGTTTCGTCGAAGTTTGTCAATTTGGGATAAAATATGGTTCGAGCTGTAATACCCAGTATTTATGGACTAGTGCCCTACAAGGTACTTTATGGCCATGATAATAAGGTGTATAAAGTGTGTTAAAAGTAAGTAGTATTTTAAGTAATTTGACATAATCCTTAATTATGTGAATTATTGGATAATGGGAAAATTAACTAGTTAATTAATAATTAGCGAGAGATTAATTAGTAATTAAAATATTTTGGATAAAAAACTTAGACCCCAAACGTGGAAGCCATTGATTCTTGGTTAAGTGACTCTTAATCCATAAATCAAGGTGGCAAAAGCTAAGAGAGTTTGTGCCCAAATCATAACAATCAAGTGGGGCCCACACCCACTTTAATAAAGACATTAAGCTTAACAAAATGGAAGTCTTAACAAGACCTACATATGAACACTTTCTATCATGATATTAATGGTGTAGCATTTGGGAATGACTCAAGGTTGTAAGGATTTCACACGTTATGGTAGATCCTCCTTTCAATGACTTACATGTTATAAAATGGATAATTAAGGTTTATGTATGATTATTGATTCTTGAAGATACCTAGATCATGTTGATCAGCAGTTGCCAAATTTGTCATGATATCCCTGTTCCAAGATGTTTTGCTTCACTGGTTTGCCACGAAAGACGTTATGGCCTCGTTGTCTAAGAGAGCACGATACAATCTTACTCAGGAATATCATACAGATTTTTTCCTACTCCAGGTATGTTTAAGGCTAAGCCCTTCTTTAGTTTTGGCATGATCTCGTCATTACATAAGTTTGATAACGAGGTATAAAGTACAATTCATATTTCGGAGTTTACGTATATTTTGCTAGTCTCGCAAGTTACGTATATTTTTTCTAGTTTTGTAAGTTACAATATTCACCTTATCGAGACTTCATATTCAATTTGAGTATTTTCTTCTTCCAGTCAAGAGAGCAGAGAGTTTATATATACAGTATTAAAATTATTTTCATTACCATCGAGCTATAATCGATGGGCAGGCCCCTATTAGGAAACCTCTGATCAGATGGTAAATTATATACCGAACCTACTGTGGCCGAGCACCTATGAGCGAGCCCAGTTGGTCAAGATACAGATCCTAGTATGGCCGAGCGCCTATGAGCGAGCCTGCTACGGCAGGGCAATTATAAAGTTATATATATATTTACCGAGCCTTATAGGGCCGGACATCTATTTTACTTATTATATTGAGAGATTTGAATCAGTTTCAGCAGGTAAGCACACCATCAGATTATTTTTGACTTCCAGCGACCTGCAGTTTTTATATTATCAGTTCAGTTTCATCTTTCAGTACATGCCTTACATACTCGGTACATTATTCGTACTGACATCCTTTTGTTGGGGATACTACATTCATGCCTGCAGGTATAGACGATCAGTTTGATGAGCCCTCATAGTAGACGAGGTTAGCATTCAGTGAAGGATCGGTAAGACTCCACCTCATTCGGAGTGCAGCCGAGTCTATAAGTCATCGTGTCAGAGTTTTTCTACAGACTTATGGGTAGGCCGGTACCCTGGCCCAATTTATGTCAAATAATCTTAGAGGCTTTGTAGACAGAGGTTCATTTTGTACCGTATGTCAGAGGCCTTGATGGCCCATATATATTCATGTCTTAGGAACGATAGTTTATTTATATAGTGTTTCCCACTTATAGTTGTACATTATGAGTTGTGGCCATGTTGACCATGGTAGTTACAAAAGGAATGAGTTCAGCCATTTCGACCTATGTATGTTATATAGTTTTGATTGAAGGATTATGAGTTACAGAGTGGTTCGCTCGGGCCAGCTCGACACCGGGTGCCAGCCACGCTTCCCCAAGTTCGGGGCGTGACAAAGTGGTATCAGAGCCAGGTTGTGTCCAAGGGAGTCTACAAAGCCGTGTCTAGTAGAGTCTTGTTTATGGGTGTGTCGTGCACCACACTTATAAGCAGGAGGCTACAGGGCATTTCGGATTGTCACTCTTTCTTCTTACTCTAGATCATGTGGTAGAGCTCACTTATAAGAATTCAAATTTCGAAATTCTATTTTATTCATAATAAGACAATGCCTACATTCAGAAAGATGATCGATAAGAGATATAGCTGTGGAAGTGTTGAATTAGAGGAACTCGACTTTGCATCATGCTTATAATAAGTAAATGTGAGGTCTTCAGCAGATCATGTGCGTACTGAATGTGTAAGCCTCTTGATAAAGAGTCTTTAGGAAAAATACCTATCCACCTTAATGGTGAAAGAAAATGAGAGATTCAAAAGATAAATACAAGCTTCAACAAGCAAAAGAAGTAAGATTAAAAAGAGTACGAGGTGCCCTGTTGATGAAGGTTAACGGTGTTTATAATTCTGGCAGAGGAATATAAGCTTTTTGAGTTACATTCGACAGTAACAGAGGTATGTATAATTGGATACGTTGATCTTAGTTATGCCCTATGGGAGCTAACATATATAGTTCAAGAGAAGGACGAGATATCAGGATCCGGCTGGGGTTAGTGTGACCCAAGAGGTGGATGAATTGTTTGCATTAGTTTACCTTTCTGAAGGATATTACAAATCTGCTAATAGATCTCGTTGTGAGACACCTAGATGGTGCAATCTAAAATGGTACAACTTTATATGAGTATCACAAAGATGGGCACTGGAAGCCTGAAAGGGATACATATTATCTTAGTGTGGCTCCCGCCCCTATTAGAGAGAGAATGTTAGGCAACTTGAAGATCTAGTGGATAGAGCAAAGGGGAGCTAAAACCAAAAGAATGACTTGCTAAAGCTTTCAGAATGAGGTGATAGACGGAAATGTTAGCAGGAAACTAAGAAGAGAGTTAATGAAGCATTATGAGTAAATGATATATGGATGACAACGGTATATCAAAAAGATGACAGTATTACAGATTCCATAAACAGGGAAAGGAAAATACGAGAGGTAACAGGCCTTGAGGCAACAAAAGAGTGTAAGTCATGAAGTCACATCCTCATTTCGAGAAATAAGTTCATGACTCTAACGTAATTACCAGGAGGAAGAGTTAAACCCCAGAATAATAGAGATCAGTATGGGCTGGTGAAAAAGATAAGGTAAACATGAATTGGGGATTTAGTGATTTGATAATGGTCGACATCATGAGAATTTTAGATTTCGTACCGGCAATAATTGAATGGACAACAAAAGAAGATTCATGAGAAATTCAGAGAATGGTCATTCAGGAAGACACGCCAAAGCAAAGAATATGAGCAGAGTTAAGCTTGAGGGACTATATATGCCAGTTACACTAAGTGTCACCCTCGTGAGTAAGGAAATTTGTTATCCTTGTTACAAAAGGATTACCACAAGGCGAGTAAGGGTTATCGACGATGTGAAAAGACGCCAAATATGAAGAGGTAAAACAATCATACGTAAATCATAGTAGTACTAAATCTGAGTACTCCCCTAAAGGGGGGAATATGGAATGACGTGACATTACATCAGAATTAAGTGGTTCTATTAATTATGGAATGGTAAAGGAAGAATGCGATAAAACGAAAAAGGGATGATATTGCACTTATTCAAAGCCTATAGTTATGCTACGATACCAGAGAATTATACAAACATGACGTCAGGGAAAAGAAGTAAGGTTTCATGCCCGAGATGTTATTGATTAATGAGGAGCCAGTGCGAGAGGTAAGTTAAGACAAAGGAAGTAACCCAAGAAAAATTACGCGGAATATTGATAAGGGTGGGCCAACAAGTAGTTAGTAGTTGATTCCGGAAGAGCCTAGCTATGTCTAGACAAGAGGATACATACAAATCAACAGATCGAGCACGATAAACTTAGGGAACCCCAATAGGGGGAGTTCAGCCTCGCAGTTATGACATCTTGATCCTTGAGAAATATTCGGATATGAGTTGGGGTAGATAAAGATACCGTATGAGTGTTACAGAAATAAAAGAGAGTACCACTGGGAAGTTAGTTGGAATATTAATTCAGAAGTAACCCTACAAGCACAAGGGTGTGGCGATAAGTAACTACATATAATTATAGGTGAGGAAGAACATCAAAAATTTTGTCAGGCATACGATGTGATAAGCTCGCAGTTTTACAAGAGTCAGATGATCCTCCCCCCCCCCCCCCAACACTGAAAA
>ML248795.1:14612-37746 GCA_005239495.1 Nicotiana undulata
CCCACCACGGCTCCACCGGTCCTCCGCCTTGCTCCGCCGGCCGGAAATCGCCACCGGCGGCGGAGCACCACCAATCCGCCCCAAATATGTATCAAATAATCCTCTCTTTATCCTCAACCCCACCCCACCATTGGTTTCCCCAAATAAACACCCAATCTTGAATATTTTTAGATCTAGGAAATCTGAAAATGTAAATATCCATGTCCGGCCGAATTAAAGATATTTAGTGGCTCTCACCTACATGGATCGATAGCTCTCGTCGAGGGCTATTGATTTATGTGGGTTTGAGTCATTCTTAAACCCCGCCGGAATCCGGCCAAGTCCGGCGACCTTCGANATTAACTTCAGGATTTCAGGACTACATGTCCTTAACTATTGAACTTAACTTCAGGGCTACATGTCCTTAACTTTTGAACTTAACTTCAGGACTTTAGAACTACGTGTCCTTAACTTAAATTTTATTAATTGTGATATGTATATTATATACAACATGTAGATGCATCACCCTTAAAATTGTTAAAATATAATGGCCATACTACATTTATGTCCTATTACGCCTATCCGTTCATCGATCCAAGAAATACATGGTTTACAAATGAGTGACATGACATTTTTAGCAGAATGTGTACATGAATTTTGAGTATCACTGCTCTCATATGTCTTCCAGTTCTATTGTAGACAAACAGTAAGTACAACGACATATAAATCCACCAACTACTCTTCGACTTTGAGGTAATTAATGAAATGAATCCACCGGGGTATTTTCATTTGGGAAGGATTACCCCCACACAATTTTTACTTTTAATGTCACGACCCAAATTTTTCTCTGTTAGGTGTCGCGATGGCATCTAGTTTTAGGGACTAGGTAAGTCTAACATTTATTGAATAACAACAATAATAAGGAAATCTGACAGTTGTGAGCACATGATTTTTTCCTATCGTATAATCCTACAAAATCTCACTAAATTAATTAATTTTACGGATTTTTGTTGAATTTTAATNCAATATCAAAACAAAAAAAAAATCATGTTAATGAACGATTTTGTGAATTTCTGTTTAATTAGCTTGTTTTGTTATTTATTTAGTTACTGATTTCCTATTTGTCCCTTGTTTACATTAACATCGTTATTATGCGACCGCGTTAATTATTGTTAGTTCTATTGTTGTCTAGGGTTAGTTTCCTTTTCTCTTTCTCTCTTCGTTACTGATTAGGTCTAGATGCGGTTGCCTTTTTTCATTGTTCACTATTTGTTGTCTGTCCGTTGTTCATGTTTGGTTGCTGTGATGAATTCTTCATTTAGTAGTAGGTTCACTTCTGACGATTGTTATTCCTTGCCCTAGATCGTTCATATTGATTGACTTAGTTCAAGAACCTGTTAGGATTTACGGTTACTCGTAGACTTGATCATTTGTTGATGAATTGCTTCTTCGTCTATTTAAGCATTATCATAATTCGAGTAGTTAATTAATGGCATGATTAATCAGGCAATTAGTTAATCTTGAACCAGTGTATGGTCATGGACTAATTTAGTTTAATCCTAACCTAAAGATCAACCTAATTAATGGTAACCTTATAAAAAAATATTTGTTTGATAGGTTAACCTAGGTTAAATAACTTCCCTAATTAACCTAGCCTAAGTCCTAAAAGTGCTTCACTTAAGATCAAAATAAGATAATTATTGAGTTAATCATTCAATTAGGATGGAATAGCTAAAGTTAATAAATAACCTAGCCTTTTAACATTGATTAACCTTAAGGGGTGATTCTAGGGGGTACTAAAGGTTAGTTTGGGAATTACAATAGAAGAATCTTGGGTGTAACAACCCAGAATTAAGAAGATATCTTGAAATCAGATTTTTAGGGGATAAAAC
This sequence comes from Nicotiana undulata, assembly GCA_005239495.1. Lineage (NCBI taxonomy): Eukaryota > Viridiplantae > Streptophyta > Magnoliopsida > Solanales > Solanaceae > Nicotiana > Nicotiana undulata. The sequence continues at coordinate 16,484 of ML248795.1, forward strand.
AGTAACTTTAAGAGGGGATGAGGTCTGAAATCAGTAGAATGTTCTAGAAGGAGGTACAACTGCCCAATAGGATAAGGTTTGACGGCTGTACCTGTACTATTTTCAGCTCTTGGATGAGGAATATGCCAAAGCATATCCCATCCTTGAGCTCCCTATAAGTAGACCCTCTTTTTACATATTAAGGACCGTTTTTTTGGACACTGAAAATTTCTTTTCTTTAGAGACTGAAATTTTACTGAAAAGCATTACCCCATAAACTCTTTTTCTGAAGATTGAATCCACCATCCTTGCTTACTAAAAAAAATCCTCTCCAAACTTATGGAAATGGCTTTGTTTGTTTGATGATCTGATTCGAAGAAAAAAAAAGGTCTTTTGCTTATACTTTCAAACTTTGTGTTGGTTTTCTACTGTTGTTACTATTTATCTGATTGAGCTTGTTGGTTGTTGCTGATCCTGCCTCTTTATTTGCTGTGTTGCTGCTAGTTGACCTTTATTTGGTCAAAATTTGGATTGTTTTTCTCTTCAAACGGTATGTAACTGTTTGATATTATTGAAAAACTCAAAAATATGAATTTCATGTTTCTCTTTGCTCGAATTTGTCTCATTTTATAGCTGAACTTTTTTGTTATTTATTTGGTATGAAAATTAATATGTTGATAATTAAGAAGAAAAAAAGCTGACTATATATGTTTATATTCCTGAAATCTGAATGTATTTATAGCTAGATTTCATCTTTGTGTTTGTTTCTTAGTCCATTAGTAAAGTAAATTGTATTGAGGGAGATGAATTTGGCCTTTTCAATGGTCAAATTCACCCTATAATAATGCGTAAAGAGTAGTTTAGCTTGCTGAAAATCCGGAAGAGCCTTAAGGAAGTGAATTCGAACCCACATAATAGTCAGATTCACTACTCAATGTGCTAAGAATTGTCAAAGGATTTTACTAAACACTAGCTTAAATGAGGACGACTATCAATAGTCTTAACAAAATAGCTCAATGGATTTGAATCTGACTCCTCCCCATAGTCAGATTTCCCCAAAGGCACACATAACTATTCTAGTAGTGTTAGAAATTATATCAAGAGTAAAGTGAATCTGACCTCCTCATGGTCAAAATTCCTTCCATAATGATACACGAAATCCTCTGGTTGGAGGATTTAGTGGTATTGCTGTTAGATTAACCAAAGGGATGTCTAGTTAAAAGCAGTGGCTTTGAGTTCTCATTTAGCTTATGAATGGTCTTGTATTTCTTAAGAATTGTAATAGATGTTATTAGTATAAGACTGCACTAGAAAATATGAATCTGACCCAACGGTCAGGTTTATCCGGAACAAAAGTGCTCAAATGTTTATGAGCGATTGTCTAGTTTCAAAATAGCATTAAGAGAACTGGACTTGACCCCTCCCCAATGGGCAGATCCATTCTCTGTTGATATATAAGGGCTCAATTTAGTTCAAGACTAGATGGCAACTACAGGTCTACACAGATGGAACCATCAACTTCTAAATTAATTCTTAGTATTTTCTTTTGTTCTGTTAGAAAGTCTCTTTTAGAGTACGAATGATGTAATAGCAAGTTTATCAGGTCGTGTACATATTTATTTTGGTATTGTAATAAATGCGACTGGACATTATGAATCTGATCCTCAAGTTGTCTCTCCTTCCTATTAACGTGACAGCCCAAGAAGTTTTAATTTTTTTTTTGTGATTTTAAACACCCATGTCCTATTTTCTGTTATTTTTTAGTATGGCATGCAACGATTGATAAGAATTTGAGAACAGTTTTATTATTTTGCGCTTCATTAGGTGTAACTTATCTCAAACCCGTTTGATCTTATTTATATGGGAATATTATGTTCCAAAACAACATTATTTAGTGGTTAAAAAGATAGTAATTATCCAAATTTGATCCTGATTTTTACGTTAAAGTTGATGAGTAGCTATTCATGCTAGTATCCTCGATTAGTCATGCTTGGCTAAATTGTCTAAACCACCTATCTTACAAAATAGCCAAATTAGGATGGTTAAAGTGATCAAATCGGGCTAAAACTAGGCCATAGCCCAAGTCCAAATCTGATTAAGGAACATAAAGTGATTCCCATAATTACCTAAAAATGTCTCTTTAGATTAGTCCCCTATGACTTGACTTAGTAATTCACGTGAGGAATATTGAAACTCAACCCCATATCTGATTTAGGTAACACTTAGATTTAGACAATAAATCAATTTTCGAAGTATACTTTCTACAAAACTTTGGATGAAAACAACTAAAATATAGCTTTTCTCAAAATTGTGTATACGTTTACGTAACACAAATAAAGATTAAGATGAACACTCGTAGAGACATTTTAGGGACGAACTTCTTAAAATTATCGGAATTGTGTACACGCCTGCGTGACATGATTCCGGTATCTTTTTGACAACAAACGAAAATATGCGCTCACGAAACTTTATTTATCTCCTTGAATGAGTTCAGTGTCAAGAATTATGTACACGTCCGCGTGACATGATTTTAGACACATTTCAAACTCTACGGGTTTTATGCATACGTAACTCGTCTCAAGGCAATTCTTTAAATACTAAAGAATAATAAAAGCGGTAAAAATATAGAAATGCACTTAGGTATAAAAGTAGTAGTTGAACAATTTAAGCCGAATTTAATCATTAAGCGACCATGCTAGAACCACGGAACTCGGGAATGCCTAACACCTTCTTTCGGGTTAACAGAATTCCTTACCCGGATTTCTGGTTCGCAGACAATTTAAACAGAGTCAAAACTTTCTCGATTTGGGATTTAAAATAAACCGGTGACTTGGGACACCATAAATTATCCCAAGTGGCGACTCTTATTAAATAAATAATCCCTTTTCTATTATTGTCACTTTAATTGGAAAAACTCCCTTATTACCTTGACGGGGTAGTAAAAAGGAGGTGTGACAACAGTCTCAATATGGAAATCTCGACAAAATTACAATGTTCCCAAAACCGGTAATACAAGTCATAAGCTCTACGAATTTATTCTAAAATCTTATCACTGTTCGGAATGAATACAACAGGGTATGAATAATAAATACAAAAAAAGAAGGTGACTCTAAAGCCTGCGAACGCAGCAGCAGGTTACCTTGAGTCTCCCCGTCAATGATCCACGCAGCTACTAACAATAATTACCTGGACCTGCACACAAAATGTGCAGAAGTGTAGTATGAGCACACCACAACGGTGCCCAGTAAGTATCAAGACTAACCTCGGTGGAGTAGTGACGAGGACTAGTCAAGACACCACTGGTCTAATAAATTAAGCAACCATGAATATAGAAATGACTGAAACAACATCCGTCTATAGACTTCACGATGTAATTAATAACAATGACAATATAATACGGAAGGAATTTCAGAAAATCAATCAACGGAACAACATAATAACACACGGAAGAATGAACAACAGAACAAACCAAACCGGAAGAAAACCACAACACATAGAAAGACACTAGTAACTCGGCCCTGCGTCAGTTTGTTCACATCGGGCCTTAGCCACTAAAATCAATAAACTGGTGGAAAATTTTAAAAAACAGTTCATAACTTTGAAGATATAATCATTTCAGTATAGAAAGATCTCCTTTGAAACATACTTTCTCTAAACATATATACATGTATTTTTAATATAGAGAAATACTTAGAACATAGTTTCTTTCAAAATACGTAATTTCCAAATATACCTTCCCAATAAATGACTTCCAAATATCATTCTCTGCAAGACAAATTCTTTTCAAATATACCTTCGAAATAAAAGACCTTCAAACATAATCTCCTTCGAAGCCATTACTTTTTCAATAATACTTTTCAATAAGATCTTTTGATCATAATCTCCTTAGATAAATCTATCGGAACTCAGTCCGTAACTCAGAAGTTGTCATACGATACAAGGAGAATATCAAGTCTTGTCAATAATGCAGTAAGGGAACGATATGAATATCCAAATTGAAACAACGGAATAATAACACTTAAACAAGTGCAGTAAATATAAAACAGGAACAACATAAATAATAATGCAAAGACAAGTGCACGACATCACCTTCGTGCTTTTACTCTCATTATCACCATAAATCAAATGAAACGGCACGGCATCACCCTTCGCGCTTTTACTCTCATCCTCACCAAATAATAATAGAATCGGCACGACATCACCCTTCGTGCTTTTACTCTCAATAATATGGCACGACATCACCCTTCGTGCTCTTACTTTCAATAATATGGAACGACATCACCCTTAGTGCTTTACACTCTTTCCTCATATGATAATGAATATAACAATGGCACGACATCACCCTTCGTGCTTTACACTCTTCCTCACCCAAACAAATAAAATAATAGCATTCAAACAGGGAAACCAACATCAAGAACAACAACAAAAACCACACTGTACCGGCAAGGGAGTCAACAATAGAAACAATATCATCAACTACATGAATAGTAACAGAAACCACACTACCCCGGCAAGGGAGTCCACGATGGAAACAATATCATCAACTACATGAATAGTAACAGAAACCACACTGTCCCGGCAAGGAAGTCAACAATGGAAACAATATCATCAACAACATGAATAATAACAGAAACCCACACTGTACCGGCAAGAGAAACAGATATAACCAATCTCACTTAAACAATTAGCTTCACGGAATAAGCTCAGTTTGAACAATGCTCAGTACAAAGGCAACACCAAGAAAATACCATCAACACGGATGATTATCAAGTAAACCTAAGTAGCACTTAAGGGAAAATCATATAATTCACAGTGTAAGACTCACGAGCATGCTTGACACCAACGAATGGACGTTCCAACTACGGCTAAACAATTATAGGGATAGATAATACTAATTCTAATCAGTTAGGCAGTTTATGAAGAAAATATAGCATGGTGATAGGAGAGGTAAAATATTCAGTTAAGTCAATTAAGATCAAATAGACAACGAAGAATTCTAAAAGCAAGTAATTCTAATTTAAGCAGGAAAGGATGAAATTTGCAATCAAGGACTCAAATGTAACAATTACAATCCATACACAGGTAATATAAGAAACTACGAATCCTAAAAGGCCAACCTATTTGCAAATAAGTCTGTGTACTCACTCGTCACCTCGCATACACGGGCTACAACCAACAAAGAAGACTCAATCCTAAGGGGTAGTTCCCCCACACAAGGTTAGGCAAGATACTTACCTCAAAGACGACAACTCGGTACTCTAAAATAAACTTCTCGGGCGAAAAGACCTCAGGACGGCTCAAAATCAACTAAAACAACTTCAAAGTACACATAAAACGTATAAGGGTCCATTCCGAATAATAAAGTTTCAATATTTACACAATTATAAAAATCGACCCAAAAGTCGACCCCCCGGCCCGCACCTTGTAACCCGACAAATTTTACAAAATTCGATTACCTATTCCGATACGAGTTCAACCATACAAAATTTATCTAATTCCGATATCATTTGGTCCCTCAAATCATGATGTTTCAATTTAGGAATTTTCTTTCAAAACCCACAATTTCCCCAACTCAAAACACAAATTATATGATAAAAACAAGGACTAATTCATGAAATATGTTTAATTCTAGTTGAAGAACACTTACCCATTGGAATAATGTGAAAGACCCTCAAAGAATCGCCAAGAACCGAGCTCTAGAAGTCAAAATTTGTTTAAAATGGTGAAACTCCCGATTTTGATTTTTTATTCTCTCTGCCCAGATATTTGAGCATTGCGATCGCGGACCAAATGATGCGATCGCATATAAGAAAAAGATTGTTGGCCAAAGAGGTATTATGTGTTGATACCCAATTTTTCCTCAAAATTATTTTCAAACCTACATGTTACCTTTAAAATCACTTTTAATGTGAGATGTATTTTTTCCACAATTTTTCGTATTTTCTATTTATTTAGTATTTTTTGTATTCAACAATTATTCTTAAATTATATTATAAATAATTTTAAAATGTTTCCCTACTCAATATATTATTTGTAATCCTATTTAATTCTATTAGGATTTAACTATTTCATAGATTAACCAATTATGCACTATTTAATTAGGATTATACAAATTTTGCAACTATGGCCTAATTACGCATTCATGCTATTTTCAATTCGATAATCAATCATTTTTATATTTTTATATTAGCTAACTTAATTTTCATCCATGTGGCATTAATTTCATTGTTGCATAATTATTGGCTATTTAGTAATTATATAATTGATTTTATGGGTATTTAACATTTAGCCGCATTTTATTTAAATTCTAGCCTAATTTTAACCCAACCCATCAAATTATAACAACCCAATTCCATACCCAGCCCAAACCAAATCCTACCCGGCCCAACCCTGGATCAATCTGAGCCGTTGATCAAATTAGATCAGCGGCCCAGATCATTATTTCCTTAATTAATTCGAACTAACCCCCCAACCCCTCTTATTTGCTCACAGTCTCTCATCTCTCTACTCTGATCTCTCTCTCTTTCTCTCTCTAAGGCTCTTCTAGAGACTTCTGTCTCTTCAGCTTCCGATGACTCTCTTCAACTTCTCCGGCCACCCCTCGCCGGAGACTTTGAAACCCTCATCACCCCCTGCTCTCATGGCTCTCTTATGCCGGTAATGTCATCCATAAGGCACTCAAAGGGCAAGGACCTGTCTACTCACACCCATGGTGTTTCTATTTACTTCAAGCCTCCAAAGCTTGATTTCGAGTAAGGTTTATGACCCTTGAGGCTCGAGCCAGTGCTGTTCGAGGTTCTTCTCATCTTCTCTGAGGTTTTCTGTAAAACCCTAATGTTTGAAACTTTCGATTCTTTTAGATCTACAATAGATCTATGTCTAATACGAGTTATTATGAGGTTTCTTTAAAGGTTTTCTATTTTTTCCTAAGCGATTCTTCATTTCCAACTAGGGTTTTCTAAAACCTTTTCTTCAAAAACGATTTCCTCAAAGTTTAAGTGTTGTCCTGTGATTTTTTCTCATATGCTTAAATGGTTTTGTTAAACATAATTTTTATCACGATTTATTATGTTAAAACTTTAGTTTTAACACTGTATTCTAATCATGAGTATGTCTTTATTGATTTGTTCCTTCGATTTGTATGTGTTTCCCCATGAGTAACCCCTTATTCTTCCTGTGATTTTACTCTACCGTACTTATTAGGGTTTTCTGACTATTCACTTTTGCCTATATCGTGATTACCCTTGTGATTCTGATTTTGTCTATTACCTGCTTATTGCACTCATGCTCATAATGTCCTGTTAATTAATACTATGTGCTGGCCTGAATCCTGATTCTATGTGATTCTTACTTTGCTATGCTATTGGACTTTTGATTCTATTGCTTCTTTCCTAATATGTGTTTGTCCCGCTTAAATCAGTACTATTTTTAACATTCTTGAATCCCTGAATGATTGTGAGTAGTACTATACTGATTTTCACACGATATTCTCTACTGATTCTGAATATTTCCTTAAATACATGAGGCCTTCCCTTAATTAGTACTAATTTCGAACCCCTGATTTCCTGTGTTGATACTCTTTACTGATTTCCGACTACTTTTCTTGTTTTTACAACTTTAAATCATTCTCTTACCTTATTATGTGGTTGGCTGCACTATTAATTGATTCTTACTGTTATTTCCTTAATTAGACTTTATGTACCTAGCCCTAATTACTTATTCTGCACTGACAATGTTTGAATTCTTTCCTTGATTGTTATACTCCTGCTATGTGAATTCTTTCCTTATTTTCTACCTCTTCTTTACCGTTTGAAATGACTACCTTGATTAAGGGAAGACTTGGGCTGATTCTTATTTTAACTGATTTTGAGTTCTATAATTACCGAACAAATTGATTCCTTCCTTATTAATCATGTACTGATTCTTCTTGCCTTATATGTTACTGGTTCTTACCGTTTGAATTAATTCCCTTAACCTAAGGGAGTACTTGCCTTAATTCTCTGATTCATTGATTCTGAGTTCCTCAATTATTATGCTATCATGATTCCTACCTTATTTACCTAGCCTTAAAACTATTATATATATGCTCTCTTTAGGACAGACTAAAAACACGAACACTGTGGTTCAAAACTATCTCTTACACTTAAAATCTCTGCTATATTTCTCTTGTGCTACTTGCTACTGTCTAATTGTTAGCCGGCTGCAAGCCAAGGCTAACTATTGTGCTATCTCTCTTGCTCATTCTGTGTTTACTATCTCTTATACTGGTATGTCATGATTTCAATTCAAGTCTCAAAAACAACATGATTCTTTTATTTCTTCAATTAATCTTGTTCTTAGTTCGTTTTTACTTATGGTTCTGTTGTTCAACTTGCAACTAATCTGTCTATTTCATGGCTTATTAGCATGTCCCTGAATGTGCTCCCTTCCTTAGACTCAGCATGTTTATATCCCCCTTTAGATTCTAATTCAATCATGTTTCTCTAATTATTAGTCTAAACTTCTGTGTGGTAGTATAACCTGTACTTTATGATTGCTTTGTTCTGTGTAGTTCTGAAATACCTACTGTACCTTAGACCCTTGAATCCCCTTAGGACTTCTTTTGAATCAGTCTTTCTTGTTTAAACTGTTTTCCTACTAAATCTCTGTCAAAACCCTTTTCAAACTCATCCCTAGCACTTCACTTTACTCCTACATTCTTAAGTTCCACCCCCTTAGTGTGAGCACTGCTTTGGGAACCTCTTGAGTTCCCTCTCAACTTTGACTCATTGAGGCTGGTATTTCCACACTGCACATGTTTAACTCTTGGTTACTATATCTGGGTGTGAGCACTGCCCGGGAGCCCCTGAGGTCCTTAGGGAACTTTGACACACCCGGACTATGAAAGGCTATGAAACACTAAAGGCATTGAGATTTGGAGGATCTGGGCCTAAGTGAAGGCTCCCTATAGAAGTAACTTCTTATTTTTCTTTGGTTACGTAATTCATAATTCCTGGCCTGTAATAATTTGTAAACGAATATTTGGGGATGGATAGTGAAAAGGGGAGGGCAGTTACATAGGTTAGCTCTACTAATGGGTAGCAACTATGCCTTAGGTTTATATTTCCTATGTGTGCATTAGAATCCATGCTTAGGGCTCAATGCATTCCAAGCATGTCATAGATATCATGGTCTTAGGTTTACTGCTTCAACATCTTATTCGGCCATGATCACCACTTAGAAATCCTGTTTCTAGGCTAAGTAATAATATTAACCCAACAACTATTGAACTTGCATGAGAAATCATATTCCTTGGGTTCTGTGGATACTGTTTCATCATGTTCATCCTCATGTCATTTAGGAAAAATCCTGTGTTAGAATATGTAGTTTTCATTACTTTATACGCTGCCATGTACACCTAAGAATCATGTATTAGGCTTAACAAACTAATAAACAAGTGTTTTGTGAAACTGCGATGTTCTGCCTTAAGACAAATGCGTAATAAATAAGTCCTTCTATATTTTTTCTAAACACGTTCCGACACTGAAACTCTCAGAATATCATGTTTAGGTCTTGCATCATTATGCATTTTCTTTGCATTAGATATCATGCTTCTTAGGATTGCATTTGTATTCGTTTAAGCACCCCTAGCCTGATTATGGATAAAACAGACTCATCCACGTTCAGTAACTATTTCCTAAAATCTAGACATTTAGAACAATACGACTTGAACAACTTTCTGTAGTAATTGGTACGCCTAGGCAAGCCTTAGGTGCTAAACCTGTTAAAAACTGAAAGTATACTCCTTTATACCTGCTGCTTGACTATTAACAGGTTAAAAATCAGTAAGTAAGAAACTGATAAGATTCCTTCTCTGAATTCAGTAATAAAAATACCTCACTATTGCATTCTCGTCTAGATATCATGCCTTAGTATTCTGAAGTTAATAAGGCCTTTACCTGTGTTTGAGTCGTGCTAATTATGTGCATAATTTGTGGAGGGATACTTGGGCCTTGTATCTGTTCTTATTTGTTTTCCCCTTATCTGCAGTCCTAATTGTCGTTGTTTGTCGCTTAGAATCTTGTCCTTTAAACCTAGGGGTCAGCCTAGTACCACCTTTAGGATAGTAGTCCTAGCCTCCTCCGGGACTGATAGGATGGGACGGGTAATAGCACGCAATAGAGCTTGTGACCAAACACGTGCTTTAATCGCCTTTATGGGCGGGAAAGGGTAGAATATGGATATGATGACCGGTGCGCTAATACCACGTGTAGCCCCTCTTTGAGGAGTGTCTATCGGGTATTGCATTGATGTGATCCATATTATGTTAAACCTAGGATATCCCTCCTTTAAATGTTATATTAGTTCTTTTCCTTTCCAAAATTCAATAACTTGAACACTTGTTTGAAATCCCCTCTTACTTGAGCCCTTTGACCTGTTATTTGTTAATTGTACGAATTCACGAAAACTATTTGGCCGGGAACCACATTTGTCGATCTTGAGGGGTGCCTAATACCTTCCCCTCGGGATAATTCAAGCCATTACCCGATCTCTTGTGATGCAAACTAGTTTCATGAGTTAATTACTCTAGGTGCACTAACGCACCTTAAAAATCGTTAGGTGGCGACTCTTCTCTTTTAATAACCCTCTTCCTTTTAAAGAGTTGTCAGAATGTCATAAACCCGATCTCCGCGAGAAAAAGGGGGCGCTACAGCATGGCGACTCTGCTGGGGATTTACCTAGGCTTTTACCATTACAAATCGTTCAGTGAATTTGTACCTTTAATTTGTTTAATGCTTGCACCCTTTCCTCTTCCCTATTACGTGCAATTAATTGTTTACTTCTTTCAAGTATTTATTTCACAAAGCAAAACTGACATGTCTCTTTGTTTTCTTTTGTAACTACTTTCAATCATAACTGTTGTATTTACTGCTTTTTCTTAACGTGCAAATACATGACTATTTGTTTAAATGCTTATTTATTGCATATCATGCTCAACATTCATACTCCACTCGTGCCAAACAAAATACTATAACAACACTTTTGATGAGTGGTTGCGCTCTTCCTATATTATTACCCCTTAAATTCAGAAAGGCGTATTTGTGGTAAAACTAGTCGATCCGCGGTGCAGTCGACAGTTCCGTGCCTTTCCCCTTGAGTTGTCCGCTCAAGGGTACCAGTATAAAACCCCATAAAAACTTTACTCTGTTATATTGTTGCATGCATCATGGTCAAACCTAGCTAGGCTAACGTGTTGTCCGCACAATAGCCTTTAAGATAGCCTTGTCCAAAGTCCACTGGGTTTCCCTAAACCCAAACGGACACCCTCACATTCTATGCATTTATTTGGAGAACTAAATGCTTCCTGCTAATTATTGATGTTAAATATTTGAGTTCGGTGGGGGTAAGGGCCTAACCTTATTTGCTTTGCAGAAAATGAGGCACGAAGTCCTCAGATTCGGCATGGTTACCAACATCCACCCAAAAGTGCTAAGTTTGTGGGAAGATCTGCAAAACGCTCGTCAAGAACATCTAGCCAGAACATACCCTAGTGCTAGGACTTCATGAGTTGGGGAATCTGTTCGAGGGAAGCAAGAATGCCGAGTCTGGGGAAGGTCCTTCTGGGACCAAGTAGATAGGGATTTTTCCTTTTATCTTCTCTGTTGATGTAATAAGGCCAAGGGCCATTAGTGACTTTTATCTTCCATTTATTTAGAGTCGTTTTGGGATTTTTTCTGTTTTTCTTATCAATAAAATGAGTTATTTAGCATTTTAAGTTCTCCAAATCAATTTGTCTCTAGGACTACCTCGGGCATACAGAGGTCCCCAATTTAAGACACGCTTTGCATTCCCGCACTATGCGTTTAAATACTACAATACTTTTTCATATTCTTCACTGACTTGGCTACCTTTTGTTTTGTTTCTTTTTCTTTACTATTCCCTTCCCCAAAGGTTAGTTCGTGCACTCTAGAATCATCCTCCTATCTCACAAGATCCAGAGGCCCTCCACCCTCTCCTCCTCCTAGTTGTTGTATTATTCTCGATGAGGGGGAGGAGAGCCCTTCCATACAGGCAGTAATAAAGGGGACATCTCTCAAGAACTGGTCTATCAGGACCACCAAATCCCAACGAGCCTCGGGGTAGCAAGGCTAAAACAAGCATTACTTACTGTTTTATTTACTAAATGATTTTCTGTTTTCTGCATTTTCAATTCCTGCAATAAGATCTTCAATGTTCAAAACAGTTATTCAATTTATCAAAAGTATTTTCTAATTTCTTTTATGAATCCAATATTTATTGCTACTGTTTTCTCTCACTACTTTATCTATACAACATTACTATTACTTGTCTTGATGAACCGATGACTGTGACATGCAATGAGACAATGCAACAAACAGACATTGATTCAGATAAAGACGATATACCCGATGAGATTGTTAAAGAGGTTGAAAACTTTGAAAACAGACCTAAGTCCAACCTGGATGAGTCTGGGGTTTTCAACCTGGGAGATTCGAAAAACGTCAAGGAAACACGGATCAGCATTCACTTGTCACCGTCCGAAAATAAAGAATACACAGAGTTTCTAAAGGAGTATGAAGTCATATTCGCCTGGTCGTATGACGACATGACTGGTTTAAGTACGTCCAGTGTGGCTCACAAGTTGCCAACCAATCCAACGCGTCCACCGGTAAAGCAAAAGCCCAAAAAGTTCAAACCCGACATGAGTTTGAAAATCAAAGAAGAAGTTACCAAGCAGATCAACGCCAAAGTTCTCAGAGTAGTTGAATACCCGACATGGTTAGCCAACATTGTACATGTGCCAAAGAAAGACGGGAAGGTCAGAGTCTGTGTCGACTACCGGGATCTCAACCGGGCCAGTCCGAAAGATCACTTCCCCTTGCCAAATATACACATTCTAATTGACAATTACGCCAAGCATGAATTACAGTCATTCATGGATTGCTTCGCTGGTTATCATCAAATTTGGATTGATGAAGAAGATGTTGAGAAACGGCATTCATTGCGCCCTGGGGAGTGTACTGTTACAAGATGATGACGTTTGACCTAAAGAATGCAGGGTCCACCTACATGAGGGCTATGACCACCATATTCCATGACGTGATTCACAAGGAGATCGAGGTATATGTGGATGAGGTCATTATCAAATCAAAGAAAACTGTTGACCACATGGAGGATTTGAGGAAGATCTTCAACAGGTTGCGAAAATACAATCTGAAGCTGAATCCCGCGAAGTGTGCATTCGGGGTTCCTGCTGGGAAGTTGCTGGGATTCATTATTAGCCGTCGGGGAATAGAATTGGATCCGTCAAAGCTCAAATCCATTCAGGAACTACGACCGCCAAAGAACAAGAAAGATGTTATGAGCTTCTTGGGGGGGGGGGGGGGGGGGGGCTTAATTACATCAGCCGATTCATAGCACAATCTACAGTCATCTGTGATCCGATGAAGGACGCCGCAACTAAGTGGACCGAGGATTGTCAAAAGGCTTTCGACAGAATAAAAGAGTATTTGTCAACACCGCCGGTCTTGGTACCACCTGAGCCAGGTAGAACCCTGCTACTCTACCTTGCCGTACTGGATGGAGCTTTCGATTGCGTTCTTGGGAAACATGATGAAACAGGGAGAAAAGAGCAAGCCATTTACTATCTCAGTAAGAAGTTCACTCCGTACGAGTCCCCTTATTCTTTATTGGAACGCACGTGCTGCGCTTTGACTTGGGTCGTGCAGAAGCTGAGGCACTACTTCTATGCCTACACGACATATCTCATATCACCACTGAAGTACATCTTTCAGAAGCCTATGCCCACTGGCAAGCTAGCCAAGTGGAAAATCCTGCTGAGCGAGTTCGATATTATCTACGTGACTCAAAAGGCAGTCAAGGGACAGGCATTGGCAGGCCATCTTGCTGAGAATCCTATGGACGGAGAATACGAACCCCTGAAAACGTATTTTCCTGATGAAGAGGTGTCATTCGTAGGAGAAGACATTGCAGAATCCTATGACGGTTGGAGAATGTTCTTTGATGGAGCGGCAAACTTCAAGGGAATCGGTATTGGAGCAGTCCTAGTATCAGAGACCGGCCAGCATTATCCAATATCCGCCAAACTCAGATTTCCCTGCACCAACAATATGGTTGAATATGAGGCATGCATCTTAGGGCTCAATATGGCCATTGACATGAACGTCCAGGAGCTGTTAGTGATTGGTGACTCAGACTTATTGGTACATCAGGTACAAGGAGAATGGGCAACCAAGAATTCCAAGATACTACCCTATCTGCATCATGTTCAGGAGTTGAGAAAGAGGTTCATAAAGATAGAATTCCGGCATGTCCCCAGAATCCAGAATGAGTTCGCCGATGCTTTTGCTACTTTGTCCTCAATGATCCAGTATCCGGACAAAAATTTCATTGACCCTATTCCGGTGAAGATCCACAGTCAGCCAGCTTACTGTGCCCACGTCGAAGAAGAAGCGGACGGAAATCCTTGGTTCCATGATATCAAGGAATATTTGGAAAAGGGAGAATACCCAGAGCTTGCAAATGCCACTCAGAAACGCACACTTCGGAGATTGTCTAACAATTTCTTTCACAGCGGAGGAATTCTGTATAGGAGGACTCCTGTTTTGGGGTTGTTAAGGTGCATCGACACGAAAGAAGCATCAAAATTACTAGAAGAAGTTCATGCAGGGACCTGCAGCCCGCACATGAATGGGTTTGTATTAGCAAAGAAGATACTCCGAGCTGGTTACTTCTGGATGACTATGGAAACGGACTGCATCCAGTACGTCCGAAAATGCCACCGCTGTCAGATACATGGAGATATGATAAAGGTACCTCCGAGTGAGCTTAATGCAACAAGTTCCCCATGGCCGTTCGTCGCCTGGGGCATGGACGTCATTGGACCAATAGAGCCTGCCGCCTCCAACGGACACAGGTTCATTCTGGTTGCCATTGATTACTTACTAAATGGGTCGAAGCAGCCTCCTACAAAGCAGTTACCAAGAAAGTTATAGCCGACTTCGTCCGCGGCCGCATTGTTTGCCGGTTCGGAGTTCCAGAGTCAATCATCACCGATAATGGTTCCAATCTCAACAGTGACTTAATGAAAGCTATGTGTGAAACTTTCAAGATCAAACACAAGAATTCCACAGCCTATCGACCTCAAATGAATGGAGCTGTAGAGGCCGCCAACAAAAACATCAAGAAGATACTAATGACGATGATAGAAAGGCACAAGCAGTGGCAAGAGAAGTTGTCATTCGCCTTATTGGGATATCGCACCACGGTCCGCACATCAACCGGGGAAACTCCCTATATGCTGGTCTACGGTATAGAGGATGTTATTCCTGCTGAAGTTGGAATTCCATCTCTAAGAATTATACAAGAAACTGAGCTTAGTGACGCAGAATGGGTAAGGAACCGTTATGAGCAACTAGTTCTCATAGACGGAAAGAGAATGAATGCAGTTTGTCATGGTCAGCTATATCAGAACAGAATGACCAGAGCCTTCAACAAGAAAGTCAAGCCGAGACGATTCACACCAGGGCAGCTGGTGCTAAAGAAAATCTTCCCACATCAAGACGAAGCCAAAAGGAAGTTGTCTCCCAATTGGCAGGGTCCGTACATGGTTCACGAAGTGCTGACAGGAGGAGCACTCATTCTTGCAGAAATGGACAGAGAAATCTGGCCAAAACCATCAATTCAGATGCAGTCAAATGCTACTATGTGCAACTCTTTATGCTTTTTTCAACAATGTAAATTGAACTACGCCTGACTTGATTCCTGTTTAAGAGGGGATACGTAGGCAGCCCTATGGGTTCGGTCACAATTCAATAAAAATCTCATTTTCCCCATAATTGGAAATTGAGGCAGAATTTTGAGGAGGACCCTCAAAATTTTGAGACAAGTTCAGCCGATCGCCGCACGAGCAACAGTCAGAAGTATTCACATATCAAACTGGGGCAGAAATTTGAGGAGGACCCTCAAAATTCCATGGCAGGAGAGGTTGGAATGTCTCAAACCGCGTCACGGTCGTCAGTTCATATAAAACTATTTTAGATTATATGCTTATATTATACTTTTACAAAATCATGCATATTTATTGAAACAGCTTGTTTAGCAAACGCTACCCCAATGATACAGACAGTATCATCATGATCCAGCGAACGAGTCAAGTAAGGCCAGCGGGAATGCGAACTAACCTTCCCCTACATAACTCATGATTTTTCTTTGGATGCGGGCACAAAGATCGCAAAAGCCCAAAACATACTATCCGTCCGAAGGACATATATTGACACGCTTCTTAAGGTCGTCCCACATGCTGACATTTGTTGTCAGCACAAACGATGCTTCAATTATCACAATGCTCACAACAATCACAGTGCCACAATTTATCATCAGCTAAGAACTCCTACTGTCATTTTATTTCCTGCATAAAGGCCATTATTCTGCCTTCTATCTTGCATAAGGCTACCATTCTGCCTTCTGCCTTTCGAGACTAAACGTTGTCTCCATCTGCATCTGCATTGCATAAGGCTACCATTCTGCCTTCCGAGACTAAACGCTGTCTCCATCTACATTTATTTCCTACATAAGGCTACCTTTCTGCCTTCCGAGACTAAACGTTGTCTCCATCTGCACTTATTTCCTGCATAAGGCTACCTTTCTGCCTTCCGAGACTAAACGTTGTCTCCATCTGCACTTATGTCCTGCATAAAGCTACCTTTCTGCCTTCCGAGGTTAAATGCTACCTCCATCTGCATTTATTTCTTGCATAAGGCTACCTTTCTGCCTTACGAGACTAAACGTTGTATCTATCTGCATTTACATCTTGCATAAGGATACCGTTCTTCCTTCCGAGACTAAATGTTGTCTCCATCTGCATTTACATCTTGCATAAGTCTACCTTTCTGCCTTCCGAGGTCAAGCTCTACCTCCATCTGCATTTGCGTAAGGCTAACATTCTAACTTCCGAGGCTAAAACGCTGCCTCCCATTTACTTTTCAAAAGCAACCCATGTCTCTATCATTATTTACTCCACTTCCTTTCAGGCTAAGCTCTGCCCCTTTAATTTGCAAGACTAAGCTCTGTCTTGTTAGCATCATGTAATTGCATTTTCATGGGCTGAATGTCACGACCCGAAATCCCACCTTCGGGCCATGACTGCGTCTAACGTTGAACCCGCTAGACAAGCCAACGTTTGAACTAAATAAAACTCATTAACAACTAATACGAAAAATATAACTAAGGCTTCGATGGCCCACAATGAAATTTAACAAAATAACCAAAATACAACATAGCACTTTCAAAATAAAACCCATATACAAATCCCAGAACTGGTGTCACATACTCACGAACTGTCTAAGAGATTACGACAAACAAAAGGTCTGAAAATAAGTNAGGACCAACAAATCCATATGTACCTGTACAGTTTTATATGATAACAGGAAAGATGGAACCAGAAATAAGAGAGAAAGACAAATACGGGGAGAACGTGCTGGGGTAATAGGGGCAACAAAAATGCCAGCATAGTAGAACAGAGTAATAACTGAAACGTAAAGACAAGGCAGAAATTTAACTTCTCAACAGATAATGAACAGAAAAAGGCACGGCATGTCCCCTCGTGCATAACCTCACNNACTCAGCACAGAATGTCCCCTCGTGCATAACCTCACAATCACTCGGCACGGAATGTCCCCTCGTGCATATATAATAACACAAAGCAACAACATAAAGTGAAAGTCAATACTAAGAAGTCCCAAGTGCGTAGAAATACATCAATACAATTCGATTGTCCCGGCAAGGAGAAATCATCAATTACAACATCAACAAATGCCCGACAGGGGTCTCAGCTATAACCAACCTCGCATCAGAAATACAATTTCAACAATGTAAGCCTCAACTGAAACAAATAAGTCAAATAACTCTTCACGTCATGAAACAACATCAAGGTATCACTTTTAATTCACCAATTACTCATAATGCGGAGAATAATAAGAACACAGTAAGTTTCATCACAATTGACTCACGGGCATGCTTGACCGCAACGCATAGGCACTCGTCACCACGCCTATACGTTGGACATGAGTTACACATAGCAAATAAGACTCTATACCTAATCCCTCAAGCTGAGGTTAAGCCAAACACTTACCTCGGCTCCAAAGAAAATGCAAGTCAAGCCTCAATCACAGCCTTTCCTCTCGAATCCAACTCCGAATCGGGAATATCTAGACATAATGGATTTATTAACATCAATAAGTACTCAATAAACCAATTCCCAAGCCAAATTATACATTTCCTACTATTTCTCCGAGAATACTAAAATTCGACCCCGGGCCCACACGTTCAGATTTTCGAAAATTCATGAAGGAATTAAATACCCAGAGTCTAAGGATCGAAGTTATGTAATTTATACAAGAATTTATGGCCTAACACGGAAAATCCTCAAGAACCCTAAAATTACTACCTAATCCTATGATTTTTAGATGAAGTAGTCAATTTAACTAGGAATTAGTGTTTGAAACTAGTAAAACTATGGAATTTACTTACCTCAATAACAGTGGTGGAAGGTCTTTTGAGAAGCTCTCTAAAATCTTGAAGAGGAAAATGGAAATAGAGGAATAAGGCTAAGTCCCGTATTTTATAACACTGCCCAGTGATTTCTTTACTGCGATCGCGGCAAGGGGCCTGCGATCGCGAAGGCCAACTGGCCGGACCTCTGCGATCGCGGCAGGGGTCCTGCGATCGTGAAGAACAACTGGCAAGACCTCTGCGATCGCGGCAGGGGTCCTGCGATCGCGAAGAACAAACTCACCCGGCCCAGACGCGACTCAATGCGATCGCAAGAAACGGGCTGCGATCGCGAAGGTGTGGAACCCAGACCTCTGCGATCGCGGAGAGAAGGCTGCGATCGCGGTGAACAATCACTAGCCCAGCAAAATCCTTCTCTGCGATCTCAACCCACCTTCTGCAATCGCAGAGAAGGAAACCAGATAGCAGATTTTCTGGTTTTTCCAACTTAGCTCCCGGGGGTCTAAAACACCTTTGAGCACCTCGGGACCCCATCAAAAAGCACCGGCAAGTCTGTATTCATGATACGGACTCGCTCGAACTTCCGGAACATGAAAAACAACAACGGAACTCGAAATCAAACCCCAAAACCAAATTAATCAAACTTAAGAACTTTGAAATTCTAGAATTCACTTCAACGCGCCGAACCGGCCTAAACTACTCTGAATGAATTCAAATTTTGCAGACAAGTTATAAATGACACAACGGAACTACTCCCGATCTCGGAATCTCATTCGGACCTCGGGAACAGAAAATCACCTTTCAAGCCAAATTTCAAATTCTTTAAAAACCTCAAAACTTCATTAACTCCAAATTTTCCCTCATTCGGATCCGAAACCAATCAAATCAAGTCCGTTTTACACCAAATTTCACAGATAGGGAAAATAACACATAATAAATCTGTCCCGGGCTCCGAAACCGTAATACGGGCCTGGTAACACAGTTTTCACACAATTATTCATTTTCAAATTCCTTGATTTTTTCAGAAAACAATTTTCTTTAAAAATTCATTTCTCGGGCTTGGGACCTCGAAATTCGATTTCGGGCATATGCCCAAGTCCCATATTTTCCTACGGACTCTCCGGGACCGTCACATCACGGGTCTGGGTGCGTTTACCAAAAATGGTGACCAAAGTCAACTTTATTCATTTGATTATCACAAATCCCATTTTTCCTTCAATTTCAATATAAAGACTTCACGGCTACACGCTCGGGCTGCACACGCATATCGAGGTGAGATTAACAGAGGCTTTCGGGGCCTCGGAACACAGATTTAGCTAGAATTACATTAGGATGACCTTTTGGGTCATCACAATCTCCACCTCTAAAACAAACGTTCGTCCTCGAACGGACATAGAAAAGTACCTGAGTCTGAGAAAAGATGGGGGTAACGACTCCTCATGTCGGACTCGGACTCCCACGTAGCTGCCTCGGCAGGCTGACCCCTCCACTGAACACAGACCGAAGGATAACTCTTCAACCTCAACCGGCGAACCTGCCTATCTAATATGGCTATTGGCTCCTCCTCATAAGTAAGATCCTTGTCCAATTGGACACCGCTGAAGTCAAGAACATGAGATGGATGTGCAATATACCTCCGGAGCATGGACACATGAAACACCGGATGCACTGCTGATAAATGCGGTGGCAAGGCAAGTCTGTAGGCCACCTCTCCTACCTTGTATAAAATCTCGAACGGACCAATGTACCTAGGGCTCAACTTGCCCTTCTTTCCGAATCTCATCACGCCCTTCATAGGCGACACTCGAAGGAACACCTGGTCTCCTACCATGAAAGCCAAATCTCGAACTCTACGATCTGCATAACTCTTTTGCCTGGACTGAGTTGTACAAAGCCTATCCTGAATAATCTTTACCTTATCCAAGGCATCCTGGACTAACTCCAAACCCAACAATCTAGCCTCCCCGGGCTCCAACCATCCACCTGGAGATCGACATTGCCTACCATACAATGCCTCATACGGAGCCATCTGAATGCTCGACTGGTAACTGTTGTTGTAGGCAAACTCTGCTAAGGGAAAGAACTGATCCCATGAACCACCAAAATCAATAACACGTGCCCGCAACATATCCTCCAAAATCTGAATAGTACGCTCGGACTGCCCGTCCGTCTGGGGATGAAATGCTGTGCTCAACTCAATCTGTGTGCCCAACTCTCGCTAAAATACTCTCAAGAACTGGGAGGTAAACTGCGTACCTCTGTCTGATGTGATAGATAAGGGCACACCGTGCAATCTGACAATCTCTCTCATATAGATCCGAACAAACTTCTCTACTAAAGATGAAACCGTCACCGGGATGAAATGTGCTGACTTGGTCAGCCTATCTACAACAACCCATACTGCATCAACCATCCTCGGAGTCCGTGGGAGTCCAACTACNTAAGCCACAATATCCTTCTTCATTCTACGCCACCAATAATGCTGCCGCAAGTCCTGGTACATATTCGCGGCACCCGGATGAATGGAATACCGGGAACTGTGGGCCTCCTGCAATATTAACTCACGAATGCCATCAACATCAGGAACACATATACAACCTTGCAGTCTCAAAACTCCCTCAGCATCAACCGTGACCTGCTTGGCACATCCGTGCCGAACCGCATCCCTAAGAGCACACAAATGACTATCCTCATACTGCCTGGCGAGAATACGATCATACAATGAAGAACGAGCGACGGTATGGGCCAACACA